>JAVMSB010000336.1:0-34496 GCA_031761475.1 Penicillium pancosmium | reverse complement strand
CCCCCACCCTAACAACGCCCCGCCTGCCCTCAATGTCACCACGCAGGCTCCCCGACCTTCCGCCCACCCTCTCTCTCGAACAATCACTCAGTCCTCTTCCGGCTCCAGTTTGGATGACTCGCCGACGCATGAACCGACACACAAAACGGGTCCGCCGCGCCCCATCTTCAATTTCTCCAAGTCACTCCCTGCTGGCGCGACTCGTCCGGCCCCCGTGCGACGATTGACCCGCGAAGATTCTGGTGAATTCGCGACACCAAACAACTACAAATTGGTGAAGCCTCTTCCTGCTGCATTTATGTCAACGGGGTTGATCTCCAAGAAGAATCGCAATGCGGAAGACCCCAATGGTGCTGGTTTCAGCAAGAACATGCCTGACACACCTTGCAAGCGACCCGTGAATCTGTTCACCGCGGGACCAAACCCACCACCAGAGCGTCTGTTTGATAAATCTCAATCCCGACTTAGGGAGTCCGAGACTGCGCCTGAATCGCCTTTCAACCCAACTCCGTTCGTCGCGCGCTCGAAGCCTGGACCGTTTGCCAAGGGAATGGGCATCTTTGGGAACTCCTTCAATCGCCCGGAGGCCTCTCGCCGTGGAAGTTTCGTCAGTATCGATGGTGATGATATGCAAGCTGAATCTCCATCCCGGCCTGACAGTCAACCACTCACCGATTCCGACTTCCCTCCCACTCCCACCAAACAAACTTTCCTTCCCTCCGTCACTTACCCTCCTTCAACCTCCCAAATCGCCTCACTCGAGCGGTTGTCCGAATCCAATTCCAGCGTTCACTCCACACCCTTGCGTGAGCGCTTCTTGCAAGCCACGCCTCAAACTCCCCGCGATCAATACTTCCCTCCGGACCCGAGTGGATTGTCTATCTCTGTACCAAACGATCAGTCACATCCCCCTGACTTCGGCAGCTCCACCAACTCGAACGGCCTTCCCGCCACCCCCACCGGGCCCCGAGATTCCTTGCTTGCCAGCAAGCGCCCCAGTCTTTCTTTGAGTGGATACCAAGCTCCGGATGTGGATCCCAGCTTGACTGCACGCTTCGAGAAGGTTGAGCTGGTGGGAACTGGTGAGTTCTCAAAGGTCTTCCGAGTTGGTCAGCCGCACGACGCCTCAGTCCCATCGGTCTTTTCGCTTGCCTCTAGCGGTCCAAAGTCGCCCACCAACCTACCTCATCAGGTGTGGGCTGTGAAGAAGAGCAAGCAGCCTTATTCTGGTCTTAAAGATCGTGAACGTCGCATTCGCGAGGTCGAAGTGCTCAAGACTATGACCAACACTGACCATGTGATTCACTTTGTCGACAGCTGGGAAGATTTTGGCCACCTGTACATCCAAACGGAATATTGCGAAGAGGGTAGCTTGGATGTCTTCCTTGCTCAGGCTGGCCTGAAGGCTCGTTTGGATGACTTCCGGATCTGGAAGATTTTGCTAGAGCTCTCATTGGGATTGAAGCACATCCATGACCAGGGCTTCATCCATCTTGATCTCAAGCCTGCTAATATCCTGGTGACCTTTGAAGGTGTCCTCAAGATCGCAGACTTCGGCATGGCTGCTCATTGGCCAGCACAGGACGGCATCGACGGTGAGGGTGACCGTGAATACATCGGACCTGAGATCTTGATGGGCCGTTTCGACAAGCCTGCCGATATCTTCTCCTTGGGTCTTATTGTGTTTGAAATTGCCGGTAACGTGGAGCTGCCAGACAACGGAGTGTCATGGCAAAAGCTTCGCAACGGTGATATGAGCGATGTTCCCAGCCTGACCTGGAGCTCGGAAACGAGTATCTTCCGCGATGCATCTGGAAACCCAGTCTCCGAAGAATCATCGTTTGAGGATCTCTGCGCTTCGGATCTAGGTGTCGACGATTTTGGCGACGGCTTCCTCACAAGTCGCCAGTTGAACGCTCCCAAGCCCTCGCGACTCGCCCGCAGCGGCGAACTTGTCGATCCGCCCGACTTCATGATCAACGCTCACCACGCTCAAGCGCTCGACAAGATTGTCGGGTGGATGATCTCCCCTGAGCCCCGTGACCGACCCACGGCGGATCAGATACTCGAAACCTACGGTGTTCAATTCGTGAACCAGCGTCGCCGTGCGGGAGCTACTGTCTTCGAAGGCAATTTTGGCCCTGCTGACGAGATTCTGGCCGAAGACGCCGAAATGATCGATGTGTAATCTATCCCCTTTTTTTGACTACTGTGCATATGGAGGGTGTTCTGTGCTTTCTTTTTTTTTCCTTTGTCATCTGTCCTCGGTGTTGAAATGACTCGGCGCTCTCTGTCCATTTCTTCATCCATCTCATGTCACGTCCCGATAACGATTTTGTCCCTCTATTGATTTTCAGGTTTCTCGGGTCGAAGCCGAGTCCCTGCTTTTTATCTTCTTGTCGACTATACATACTCGTTTGGCCGTCACGATACGACCGCAACCGCGTTTGTTGTCTGTTGTTCGAAACTGTTTTCACCCATATCTATCTCTCGTCATGACCCTGTGGAGTTTGCTGAGGGTGTATGTGTATACCCTGGAGTTTCAGCGTGGCGTTTTCATTCGTTGCTGCGGCGTTGTTTGCTTTTTCTTTTTCCTTTGTTCCATTTGCCTAGCATTATTAGGTGCCACGGAATGTACCAACATCGCTTCGCGACTGAGATAGTCCTTCTCTCTCTCGTATTTGCAGTCCACCAAGTCAATGTCAGTGCCAATGTCTGGCCTGACTGACCGCATCGAATCGATGTGGGATTGAATTGAAGCTCGCCATTTTTGGCAAGTGCTTTTGATGTCTTTTTTTTTCTACTTTCTATTTTCTTTTGTTCTTGATTGTGATTGATGATAATGATTCCCACTATGCTGTGTTTGTGCTAGCGAGATCTGTTTAAGTCTTGTCTTGTCTTCAAAGAAGGGTTGAAGAGTTGAAGAGTCTGTTCTAAGTAACCTAACCAGTTGGTTCTGTGTTCCATCTCTGTTTGTGTGAATAGCCTGGACTAAATGAAACAAGTGTGAGTCCAGGATGATATTAATGAATATCTTAAACTGAATTGCTTGCTTTCTTTCTTGTAATATTGTAATGTAATATGCCACATGCCTGTCTCTAGATTTAGTTCCATACGATTGGGGCAGAACCTGCGTATCTTATTGTGATGGGGTGTGTGTATTTAAGCTAAAGAGTCCAAACTACCTAATCTACCATCTAAATAGTAAAATAAACCTTAGGTGGTCAGGCATGACCATCAAATCCGAGACCCAGATTGGCACCCACCCATCTGCTCTAGGCCACCACGTCTTGGAGTTACCAAGAGCACGAATCGTATCCCCAAAGCGAGCAAAATAGAATTGACCATTGTTGTAAATAGTCATCTCATCCCTATCCTCTTCCTCTTCCTCTTCCTCTCCCATCATCATAACTACCGGATTACGTTCCAAATCAAGGAGTAGCCAGTACGAAATACCAGTCAAACTGGCCTTCACAGAGGCACAGTTCGGTCCACTTTGCCACGTTGTCGTTCCAGGGTTTTTTTTCTCAATGGCTTCTTCCTTTTGCTCGGTTGTTGGAGGACCAGGAAGGAAGACAAACTTGGAGAGACAAGCGTGATTTGCGAATGATGGATTGGTGTCGGGGAACTTTTTGAAGTTGGTATTGGCCCAGTACTTATAGTTATAGTTATAGTTGACATAGCTTGACTGATCAATCGGGTAGACGCCGTAAACTTGATCGACTTTGGCCGGTCTTTCCTTCCAGACTAATAGGGCGTAGCGCAGGCTCCGTTGGACTTCTGGGTCCGTGATCAGTTCCGGGTTAAAGTGCTTCGGGACTCGGACCACAAGGAAGCCTCTTAGTCAAGATTGTTTTGAGTTTCATGATGGTACTTAGAGGATTTCGAGTTGTGGATTGTGGGTTGATATGTATATAGTATGACGGCGAATTATCAATATAGCGGGCGAAGATGCAGGGAAATAAAGCAAGGTGCAGGGACAGTTCGAAAGATATGCTGTTCCAATTGGGTGTTGCAGGAATAAGTGCCGGGAAGAACTTGAAAGATGATGAGGGAGTCGAGTTTGAGACCAAGATGCATCTACCGGGTTCATGAAGCAGGGAGAAACGGTCTCCTGGAGATAGACACCATCAACTCCGCCACCCAATCACGGTATCGACGCCCTGTCCCATGACAGGGTCTTTGGAGATGTTGCAATTGATGACAGGGGTTTTGAGTCATGAACAGAGGTTTGCTGGTAGCTTGCCATTGCTTTCACTTGTTCTGGGTAGCTGCTAAAGGCCATGAAGCTGATATTGGTGTTAGTTATGTTTCACCGTAACTCCGGAATAAAGTGAACCATTGAAAAAGACAAGACACCAGGAGAGAATACAGGACATACCAGGTTCCTATACTGGAGAATCACTGGATTTAGTGATTTGATTCGGGTGTGTGATCCCATCAGCAATAGGAACACGACAGCGTGATCGATCTTACCCATGCGGGAAAAAAAGAGAAGGACCTCGCTAGCTGATCCTTTCTCGGCGTTGGACTAGAGCTCGCGTATCATTTTCAAGTATAAACCTCTTTCGGATGGTGTTGCATCGATAAGGTGGTCACTGTGTCGAGCCTGCCTTGGAGGGGATGGTGAGGTTTGGAAAGTCAGGGAAGTCGTGATGCCGGATCCATTCACCCAGGGTTGAAGTTATTGAGAGTCTTCAGGCTTGTTGGCCTAAATCCAGGATGATTTTAATTAATGTGTGCAGGCTTTTTCTTTTATATTACTATCGTAACATACCGATGGGGACCAAATGGGGCCATGGGACGATGGAGCGAAGTTGCTGAAGAAGGTGCCAAGGCGAGAACTGAACTCTAAGGGTAGAGGGTATTGTATAGATGACAAACAGACGACCAACGAAAAAAAAAGAGATGCAAGCTGACTCATACCTTAGACTCCAACCTTTGAAATACTAGTAATATGTCTAATAGTAGTTACTACATATGTCTACAGTATTTCCGCAAATCGGTGTCCAGTGTCACCCACTCCACTAGCACCCTTCGCTCAGGAGTCATAGCTTAAGTTCCAGATACTGCAGTAGCCACGAAATACCCGCGACAAGAGGTATGATAGCGGAGGGAACTGACAAAATACAACCTATGCGCAGCGACGGCGGGCGACGGCGGGCGACGGCCGATCTTACGGGCGCGCTCGGCTCGGAGCAGATAACAGGATCCACCCTCATTTGCAATTTCCATGACGGGTCTAAATATCGATATCAGACAACATCAGATCTATGAGTAGAAAATAAAGAGAAAGCTCTTGATGGAATAAAGATCTCTCTGTCCATCATATTGAGATTGATAGAATAACACGCCCTCTTGTCTCCCTTCTTATCGTTGGTAAATATACTTCTGAATCTTGGTACTAGTAATTCTTAACTTCAAGTTGACTGACAATTTACCAAGGCCGTACTAAGTCCTCCAAATGGTTTCACGACACTCCACCGGAAGTGGAGAGATGCCTCTTACTATCTCCGAATGGCGTGAATTGCAAAAGTCTGCTTCCGAACCAACTCTGATTCTGTCGTTACTCGAGCGAACAAAACCGAACAAATCGAATGCATGGATCTCGTTGGCAACGCCCGAACAGGTCATTACACAATGGAATATCATCATCTCACTTCGGTCCCAGGGCAAAGATCTTCCACTATTTGGCGTGCCATTTGCTGCGAAGGATAACATTGACGCCGCTGGATTCTGCACAACCGCCGCATGCCCGTCGTTTAGTACTGGACCTGTCCTCGCCGATTCAACAGTCGTGCAAAGGCTCAAATCGCAGGGAGCCATTCTCGTCGGCAAGACCAACCTTGACCAATTTGCCACAGGTCTTGTCGGTACTCGTTCACCGTATGGAGCCGTTTCAAATCCCTTCGATTCAAATCGAGTTAGCGGCGGTAGCAGCTCGGGGAGCAGTGTGGTCGTCGCTCAGGGGTTGGTCCCTTTTTCTCTTGGTACAGATACAGCAGGGTCAGGTCGGGTACCCGCTGGCTTTAATAATCTTATTGGACTCAAACCCACGCGAGGAGCTTTGAGTGCATATGGCGTGGTACCGGCGTGCCGTTCACTTGATTGTGTTTCTATCTTCGCTCTGACTTTGGAAGATGCCGAACTGGTCTTGCAACTGGCCGAAGGGTATGATGTCCAAGATGCATACTCGAGAGATCGTGCCAGATGTGCAACTGACAAGGCCCCTCGAGTAAATATGTCCTCCAAGCCAACACTGGCTATATGCTCCAACCCTGAGTGGTTTGGCCGGTCCAAGCAGAATGCAGCATACCAGGTCGCATTGACCAAAGCCCAACAGCTGGGCTGGAAGCTGGAGCCAGTTGATTTCACACCCCTCTTCACTCTTGCCAACCTGCTCTATGAGGGTCCATGGGTTGCCGAGCGATATGCTGCCATTGAGAAATTCATCCGCTCGGCTCCAACCGAGGACATGGACCCTGTTGTTCGAAGTATAATTATGAAAGCCGAGCAATTTTCTGCTGCAGATCTCTTCGCGTGCGAGTACCGCCGAAACGACCTATCCCGTCAGATCGAACAGCTCTTCGGGCATTACGACGCACTGCTAGTGCCCACAACTCCCACATTCCCTTCGGTACAAGACCTCAAGGATGAGCCAGTTAATGCAAACAGCCAACTGGGCACATACACCAACTTCGTAAACTTTCTGGATTGGTCTGCGTTAGCAGTTCCCGCTGGCTGGAGGGAGGATGGTCTTCCTTTTGGTATCACTCTGATAGGAGGGGCGTGGGAGGAGCCGAGATTGATGGAGCTTGCCCGGCGCTGGATGTCGCATGCCCCGCGCTTGCTGGGAGCGACAGGTGTGGAATACCGAGATTCTCACTCTACTCTTCCCACTGCCCTCAATTTGATGGAGTTGGCGGTAGTTGGTGCCCATCTTTCTGGCTTCCCTTTGAACAAGGATTTGGTCTCACGGGGCGCAACCTTGGTTACAGCTACAGCTACAGCCCCGTTTTATCGGCTCTTCGCACTACATACATCTGGCCCAGTATCAAAACCTGGTCTAAAAAGGGTTGCTGATGGCGGAGAGTCAATTGAAGTGGAGGTTTGGAAGATACCTCTCGACAAAATGGGCGGCTTTCTAGGTACTATTGCAGCACCCCTGGGCATTGGATCGGTGGAGCTGCAAGACGGCCGCTGGGTTCATGGCTTCATCTGTGAGCCTGTTGGCCTCGAAAATTCAAAAGACATCACCAGTTTTGGCGGATGGCGAGGATACAGCCAGTCACTCACCACTTCTACTGCCGAATCATCAAGCGCTGGATCTACAACGCCCGCAACCAGTATCAGTGAGAAGCGGATCGGGACGGTTCTGGTTGCTAACCGCGGTGAAATTGCCGTGCGAATCATTCGGACCTTGCGTGAGATGAACATCTCATCTGTGGCTATCTATTCCAGTGCCGATGCTTGCACGCCGCATGTTACCGCTGCGGATGTTGCCATCCCCCTGGTCGGAAACACAGTATCTGACACATATCTTGACGGCAAGCAGGTCCTGGATCTGGCTATCAAAATTGAAGCTGATGCCATCATCCCGGGATACGGATT
Organism: Penicillium pancosmium; assembly: GCA_031761475.1. NCBI lineage: Eukaryota > Fungi > Ascomycota > Eurotiomycetes > Eurotiales > Aspergillaceae > Penicillium > Penicillium pancosmium. The sequence continues at coordinate 26,885 of JAVMSB010000336.1, read as the reverse complement.
TCTTTCAGAAAATGCTGACTTTGCCGCTGCCGTCGAGGCTGCAGGTCTAATATGGATTGGTCCAACTCCAGAGCAAATGTTTGATTTGGGCTTAAAGCACCGCGCTCGCGACATCGCCATTACTGCTGGCATTCCTATTGTTCCCGGAAGCAGGGGCTTAGTCACCACCCTTGAAGATGCATTGGCAGAAGCAGAGAAAATTGGCTATCCGGTGATGATAAAAAGTACTGCTGGTGGAGGTGGAATAGGCCTTCAGCGCTGTGCCGATATTAATGCTCTTCGAGAGTCATTTGATGGTGTCCGTCGACTGGGGCAGGCAAACTTTGGCGATGATGGAGTTTTCATCGAGCACTTCATCGATCAGGCACGACATATCGAAGTCCAAATACTCGGTGATGGAGCTGGTCGAGTTATTTGTGCTGGTGAGCGCGACTGTTCTTTGCAGCGTCGAAACCAGAAAGTTGTCGAAGAGTCCCCTGCTATATTCGTTCCAGTCAAGATTCGAGCTGATATACGTCGTGCTGCTGCGGCTTTGGCTACTTCCTTACAATATCGTAATGTTGGAACCGTTGAGTTCATCTTCGACATCAATACCGAGAAATTCTACTTCCTAGAGATGAACACACGTCTCCAGGTCGAGCACCCGGTGACAGAGGCAGTAACGGGCCTTGATCTTGTCAAGTGCATGATGCACATTGCCATGGATAATTGCGCCGCTCTTTTCCCTCAGCAAATAAATGAGATCCCAGTCTCTGGGGCAGCGATTGAAGCTCGTGTCTATGCCGAAAGCCCTCTTCAGGGTTTTCGACCTTCTCCTGGAAAGCTGTTGAATGTCGAGTTCCCATCTGATATCCGCATTGACACCTGGGTTAGTTCAGGCCAGGAGCTATCATCCTCGTTTGATCCGATGATTGCGAAGATCATCGCCCACGGTGATGACCGTCCTGCCGCTCTACGAAAGCTCGCAGACGCTCTGGAAAAGACAATCATTACCGGCGTGGAGACCAACTTGAAATATTTACAGCAAATTGTTGCTTGGGAATCCTTCAAATCTGGAGAATTCACGACAGGATCACTCAACAACTTCCCATACGAAGCTCAAGTCGTCGAGGTCATTGATGCTGGATCTGACACGGCTGTACAGGACTTCCCTGGCCGCCAAGGCCTTTGGCATATCGGTGTGCCACCCTCTGGACCGATGGACTCGTACTCTTTCCGCCTGGCAAATAAACTAGTTGGCAATGAGGATCACGCTGCTGGCCTCGAGTGCTCGATCCAAGGCCCGACGTTGCTTTTCCACTCCCCAACTACTGTAGCTATCGTCGGTGCCGATGCTCCTATTTCTGTCGATGGGGAAGAAAAGGAGTCTGGAAGGGCTATAAGCCTTCAAGCTGGACAGGAGCTTTCCATTGGTACGGCCATATATGGTTCCAGAGTTTATATTGCTGTTCGAGGTGGGATTCAGGTCCCTGAGGTCCTAAACAGCCGCTCGACGTTTGCAATCGGTCACCTCGGGGGCCACAACGGACGCAGTCTTCGCATTGGTGATCTTCTTCCATTAGCATCCGTCACGGAAGATGGATTTCCATTGCTCAAGGCTCCAATTGTTTCCCTGCCGGCACTTGATAACCGAGAATGGTTCGTTGGCGTGATCCCTGGACCGCACGGGGGATCGACGCATCTCACACAGGATGGGCTACGGGAGCTGTTCAATGGCGAATGGACCGTCCACTATAATAGCAATCGGCTCGGAGTCCGTCTCACTGGTCCACGTCCAGAGTGGGCCCGGAAAACCGGTGGTGATGCTGGTCTGCATCCCTCCAATATTCACGACAGCCCTTACTCTATTGGAAACGTGAGCTTCACAGGTGACGAGGCAGTAGTATTGACGGCAGATGGGCCAAGTCTGGGAGGGTTTGTCGCGTTTGCCACGGTTGCGGAGGCCGAGATGTGGAAGTTTGGTCAAATGCGACCTGGAGACCGTCTTCGGTTGCAACCTGTTTCTCTTGATGATGCGCAAGCGCTCATGACGGCTCTGGAGCATTCGATCGCCACTCTCAGTCCACTGAACAAACCAGACAAGAGACAAATTCCCTCTGTCATTGTCTCCAGCCCGATCGTGAAGGAGATCTCCGAGACTGGCCGTTTCATTAGCTGTCGCCAGGCAGGTGATCGAGCCTTGCTGCTTGACTTCGGCAATGAAGATGACTTCACACTACGGCAGACTTTTCACATCATGAGCTTCATTGAGAGGCACCGAATTTTCCCAATCCCAGGTGTTGAAGAGCTCACATCGGGGGTCCGAAGCCTCCATCTCCGTTTGGAAGCGAATTTCTCATTGCCTCGAGTCCTTGATGCGCTAGTGGCTCATGAGGTTTCTCTTGGAACAGAGCTTCCCTCCCGACTTCCCTCGCGCATCGTGCATATGCCTTTGGTTTTTGATGATGAGAGGAGCCGCAAAGCGATTGCTCGCTATGCTTCGACAATTCGTTCTTCGGCACCGTATCTACCGAGCAACATTGAGTTCTTGCAGAAACTGAACGGACTTGAAAGCGTCCGTCGAGTGGAAAGCAATCTGTATGAAGGTGCTTATCTTGTATTAGGTCTCGGTGATGTGTATCAAGGATCTCCCTGTGCTGTGCCACTGGATCCCCGCCATCGACTCTTCGGAACGAAGTACAACCCTTCCCGTTCCTTCACCCCTCGTGGTGCTGTCGGTATTGCTGGGCAATACCTATGCATCTATGCGACCGACTCGCCTGGTGGTTATCAGCTCGTCGGTCGTACGGTCCCTATCTGGGATGAATTCCACAAGCCCCAACTGGGCGAGAAGGCCCCGTGGACGTTCTCACTCTTGGACCAGATTCGTTTTTACCCTGTTACCGAGGAAGAGCTTCTCACGGAGGAAGCAAAAGGAATGTCTACTGATCTGATCAAAATCTCTGATACTGAGCTGGACCTCAATGAATATGAGAATTGGCTGAGAGAGAACGAGGAAGATATCACTGCTGTTCGGAAGCAACGATCAAAGGCTGTCCATGAAGTGGACTTCTTTGACGATTTACTCAAGCCGTATGATCCGATTGCAATGCAGCCAGGCATTGGACAGAAAAATGACGAAGCTGTTACTGGAGAGCGGGTGAAGGCACTTTTACCTGGGAGATGTTTCCGGTGCGCTGTCGAGGAGGGAGAGGAGGTTCAAGAAGGAGATACTCTGGTGAGTAGAATTAATGTCGAGGCCAATACTCATGCACAGAGCTAATAATATTAGATATGGATCGAATCTAACAAAATGGAGATCAATATATGTGCACCAGTCAGTGGGAAATGTGTGAGACTGCTGGCCACAGAGGGAGACATTCTTGGGCCCAGTGACGATGTCGCTATCATCCAATAGGCAACTTTGCAGGTAGAAAGGAGGCTAAATAATGAATTTCACAATAATTCGTTCCTTTGATCATGGATAGGAACCCATTTGAGGAAGGGGTGTTGTAAGAGCCTTTTTCATAGACAAGCGGAGCACAAAACCGCACGGGCACTAATAGTCTCGGAAAGTCGCTGCCTTCACAGCAGCGAGATCACCAACCTCTTCATGAAGCATGCGAAGCGCCTCGCGGGCAAAAGGAGCAGCGGGGGCCCGAACCTGCAGGACCCAGCGAAGCTTTTCGAGTTGTTCAACATATCCTGCTGCTTCATCCGTTTCGGCACTGGTTGCCCATAGAAGACCAGCAAAAGCGCCAACTAAAGCCACCTGTGCCGCTGCTGCAAAGCCCCAAAATGATTGAATGTGCTCAGGCTGAAATGATTCAATCAGGTTTAGCGCCGACGTCAGTCGGGCGCGAGCAGCGGTTCGAATCGTTAAACGAAGAGATGACGGGCTATCTGGGGTCAGAGTACGGATCAATGCGCGGTGAATCGTCAGCTCTGCTGCCATATGAGAGAGATGCAAGGCCCCATTCGTCGATAGCCGTAATGAGGGTGTGGGTTCAAGCTGGAGGCTGTCGGGCACTGCCGTATGCCATGCGCGCAACTCCATCGCTAGGGGTTTTGCTAGACTCATCGCACCTGAGGGTCCAATACGTTCCAGTATTCCGCCCTTTTTAGTTGCACCGACTGAGCAAAATGTGGACACGATCCGACTGAAAATCTTAGTCAATTCAATAGATTGCAGGAACGCTGCCCGACCTGCGGCTGCATCCACACCTCCGTCTGTATTCTCCTCTTCGCCAATCAATTCTTCTGGAAAATCATTGAGCGTGCATTGACCAACATCCCAATCGCTCGTTCCTTCTTCTTCGTCAATCTGAGCAGGAATGAGAGATGGTCGTCCATGTACAAGAACGCCCCACTTGTCTTGCATATATAACGCCCAAGCGAGACGTCGTCGTAGGCCTTTCTCCCATTCTGGTATTTTCCAAGTGGTACAATCGACATGAATTCCCAATGTCTGCCCGAGTGATAGTAGTTGAGCCGGGAGAGTGCTATGGGAGGATTTCATTCTTTGCAATAATAAGAGGCCAGCCTGTAGTGTAGAAAGTTTGGGCCGCTTCAGATCGTCCTCCATGGTCCGTAGTGCCAGAATTTCCAGAGATTCGGTATCTACTGTTCGAGGGGCAGTGGCGAGGATTCGATCAAAGAGCTTCCAGTCGAGCGCGACAAGATAAACGGCAGCGAGTAATGGTGGTGAGAACTCGCGGTAAGACCGGGTATGTTTCTCAAGGAACACACCCTTGTCTAGTATAGGGAACGTGCGGTGCACGATGCGAAAATAAAGACTTACTAAGGTTGGTCCTAGTGGATGAATCAATTCCTCAATGCGATCTAGGTCAGCGATGCGTTGCACCTCAGAAGCCGAATCCCTGTCGTGGTAAGTGATGAATGCAGCAGATTGAGTCACTCGACGTGGAAAATATCTTTCATATTCAGCGAGCGAGATAGCCGAAGGTCGCAGATCAAGTAAGTCGGGCTCATGATAGCTGGCGGGGCCGATGTACTCAGAATGAAGATGAAGTTCTAAGCCTAGGGTGCCTTCCAGACGCGACTTGATTTGATCAGCCGTGATCTGTTCTTCGGCAGAGCCGGTACTGGATGGAGTTGGGGAGCTGCGGTGTTTTTTTATCCTTCAAAGGGGTTAGGTAAGAATGGCCCGGCTGGATATCAAAACGAACTTGGTTTCTGTTGCGCTCGATAACTTCCTACTCCTTTTCCGGGGTCTTGGACCATGGATAAATGTGCATTCAAGGCCATTCAAATGACAGAAGGTGCAGTTGTCTTTCTCCGGCTCCTTTATACATCGCGACTTGCGATGACGGCAACGATCGCATGGGCGTCGCGTTTGGTGGCCCCCCACTCCGGAAGGGAACATTTGACGCAGGTCAACTCTTATTTTCTTCTGTGCTCACGGATATCTTGGATATGAGAATTGTCCACTGATAGAATGATGTGTATGGACACTCAAGATCGGCCGTGAATGGCAATGTCGAGCATTGGGAGAAATGACGCTGACCTTTGACAAGATGGGAATTGCGGCTCGGTGTCCCACGTGACTATATAGCATTTGTACTCTCTTGGCGTCGAAATAGCCTAGGCTGTAACAGATAGAGGTATGTTAATAGGAAAAATTGATAAAACATCATGCCTGTCTGTAGTAATAGCCGATCTTGCGGGTGCCGTTGCCTTGAAGCAGATAACATAATCTAGCCTTCTTTATAATTGCTATGATAGGTCTAAATATCGATATCGGACAACATTATATCTAGAAGAGACAACAAATGTTGGAGCCCAAGACTCCCACCCGTGCTGGTTGATCCTGCGCAATACACATGCAGAAGATAGAGCCTCGGTTAGTCTCACCGAGATACAATATCGCTATCGCATCGTTTTAACAGCGTTACTGACGATACTATAGGCGATATTTCCCATTGGAACTTTTGAAGCAACGATACTATATACGACATCGTAACGCAATTCTTTTTTCCTCTGCGATACAATTGCGATTGCGATAGAAACGATACGATGGGATACCGCAAAATTGCGATATCGTGAGCAGCCCTAAATCATACATACATCTATCTTCCATCCAGCCACACTAGCAGATCTTACAAAAAGAGCGGGAGATTGTGGACCCAGGTTCTTCAACCTAGCCCGATAGCTTGGGAATAAACGGAATAGTCTGAGGATAAATGAATCTCGTAGAGACCCGGGGCATACAAGGATATTAGTAAATATACATGCCTATATTCGTGGTGAAGAAAGTTTTGTTAGACGGCCAATCTCTTAAGAGTTATACATACCATCCCACTAATCTTGTGTAATTTTCCTGCAAACAAATATTCAACCCTTATAGTTCCAATGCCTTCTTTAGCTTTTGTTGACACCTGGGTCCCCAGGCTCACTGCTTAGTCATCCCGTCGCACCACGCTTTTGTTGTCATTCCATGTAGATAGCTTCGTACTGAATACTACACTCTACATGTCATTTTCGATCCACTAGTAATACGTTCATTTCACGATCCTAGTGGTTCTAGCAGCTTTTGCTAATGTTGAGCGTAGCTTGAATTAAATTAGACCTCATCATTAAAAAGACCTCTATAAAAGCTGATTTACTTATCGATTGATTAATAAGGATTTGTGTCCAAGCGGTTGAGGAGCTCCAGTGAGCCCCATAATATATTCCTTTTGCTGCATCTTATATGTAATAGCAGAAACAAAGCTTTTGGTTTACGAAATGGAGGGATTGGTGCCGGTGGTACCCTATTCGTGTCACAAGCGACCATTCAATCAACCGCACTTCAAGTTGTCGCGTCCCTCGCCCGCTCCGCGGAGCCAAGTGGGATCGAAGGAATCAGCCAAAATATAAAGGTTCATTCCATCAGAACAGAGCCCACCGCGGTCGAGGTCTCATTTTGTGCAGCTTGCAGCGTCACATGGTACACTATGGATAACTGCATTACGCTTTACCCCGAATTGAGGCCCCTACAAGGATCCAACAAGCATCGCGGCCGCGAGGAAAATTTCAACCGATCAAAGCTATGCAAGCGCTGATTGATTGATTCATTCATTCACTTATTCGTCTGGCGGAAGCGCGATACATTATGACAAATTGGCTGTCGGGTGAGCTACTATCCACTTATTCATACTATAGCAAGTTGCTATAGTCTTTTCTCTCTTTCTCCAGCTATATTACTTTACAATACTACGTAATAATCCATCCTTCACAGGTCCTTACACTAGTACGGGGATAGGATAAAGGTAAATAAGGAGATGCTAGAGCTTGGCGGGCTAATATCGACCTGCACATCTTCTTACTCTATTGTTTCTTCTGTAACGTAACTCAAAATTGCCCCTATAGTATAGTGGTCACTACGCGTCGCTCGTATTTTATACGGCAACGACGAATCCCTAGTTCGAATCTGGGTGGGGGCTTTGCAAATATCGTTTTTTGCTATTTCACACCTGATCTTGATAAAGGTACAATAACCCTCGATGCCAGGGTGAAGCAAGCACCACGTCAGGAGTATCGGATGTTCCGGTCGGTATATTGCTTCGCAAAGGAAAGGCCGCGGCTCCTGCGGCAGCCAAAAGGGCTCAGCAAGTGGAAGAAGATAATGTGATAAACGAGGCTCTTCCGTCCACCTTACAAAATTAACCGTTTGGCCAGCGCAAGCTGTCGCTTCGGCACCCGTGGGTGATGGAGAGAATGGGGTCAAGTTTACGCTCTGCCTCGTTGGCGCCTTCTGGATGCTGAAGGATTCGCACTACCGCAAGTAGGCCCTTATTTATAGCCGTAGCCAAATTCTGGGCAGAACTCGACCTTTCCGAGGGCCCAGACAGGGATACGAGTATGCAAAAATACCGTCAACTTGGACTGACTGTCTACTAGTAGCTTTTGTATCGCCTCACGCGCAATTTTGTTGGCGGTGATGAGTATTTAGTCCAATTCATCGCACGCTCAATTAACTTGACAGTATGACTGTGCCTCATCATTATAGAAATCAAATCAATTTCCTGGATGGTAGGTGGGAGCTGACGGGCAAGAGCTCACCATTCTTCCTTGATAGATTTCAATAAATGTAGGCATTTAGCTGCTTGAAAGGCAGAACCTTTAGCCTTAGCATAAGCCACACTAAGCAGAGTATGAGATTAACGAACGCAGAGTATGAGATTAACGAACGCAGAGTACCGATGACGCGGCGTATCGAAGCCTTACGCGTCGCTTATCGGACTTTTTCGCAATTTGAAGTTGGGCTAGCACGCTTTCAATAATATTGTCAAGATGCATGGAATACTTTTGCCGCCTAATATGCCTATCAAAAGAGTGATAATAATTTTAGCGGGTACAGTGTAGTTACATTTGACTCATCGAAACTGGTTATTTGCAGTATGAAGTAATATCGTGCCCTTGCAACGGACATTATTAGGGCATAGTTACCAATTCTACAGTCGTTACTACCGGGGCAATTAAGTTAATTGTCGTGCCACCAAGGTGATGTCAGTATTCTGAAAGGCATTTATTTTCACACCGGAGACTCGTCTGGGCGTTTCTAGCTAGTAACTGACTAGGGTAGCATAGATTAGGAGCTCAGACTTTCAGAAATATGACATTAAGTAATCTAGTTAAGCTCATTGCGAGCTTCTGCAAACGGTAAGCTTATACAGTTAAAGATCTAGGCCTCTCTTGATGACGCAAGAAAATGAGGTTACGCATGAAACGGAAGGTCTAGCCAGGTTCCAGGTTGATGGGGAAGATTTTTCGGAAACCGTTGTAACCAGCAAAGTGCGGATAATGTAGACGCTGAGCGGTAGGGTAGGGTGCTTCCGTAGACTTTACATGGGGTCAGCTGGCCGTTCCCCACATGATTTGCACCACTTGTTTCCGTGGAATTTCACGAGCTTTGTTTGAATACCAGGCCACACAGTGATGTAATATACGTGGTCCATAGCATAGTGCCCACAATTTAATGTGAGCGTTAAATTGCATTCCAAGAATTACTGTATATTCCCTCAGAGGTTTTCAAAAGTGTTCAACGGACTTAAATTTGGTGCTTTGCATCACTTTCTGTATCTGTGCTTTCGACTACTACTTCACAATATCTCCCAGCAAACAGTCTTCCCCCCTCAAGTGCCTCCCTAGCCACTGCGAAAATGTCATCCGATTTTACCTATGACACTTACGTTGGTTTCTGGGTCAACTGGTCCAAGGGTCCTATTATGGGATCCACGCTTACCTTGTCTTCTCAGAACGGTTCAATTTTTTTGGCCTTCCTGGTCATTTTCGTCAGTTGCGCCGGTTCTCAAAGCTGGAATATCGTGAGATTTTTTATACATCGACATAGGCTTCGGCAAAGAATTAGTGTTCCGGAGAAAAGTCCAGAATCTCCGCCGCCTTCCGTACGCCACGAGCTTGAAAGTGGAGTCTACTATCAGGAACAAATCGTTCTTCGCAACGAAGGTTCCGCTGCTTCTGCGGCTTGGCAGTTCCTAAGTTTGGCATATAAATGGCGACGAAGAATCCCACATACTTTTACCCGTTTGCCATTCCTATGCATTTTCACCATCACCAGCCTTCATGCGGCTGGTTGGATTGCCGCTGGACTATTCGTGTCAAAGGTTGTGGATACAGGCAGTCAAACCGTCTTGATCCAGAGTCACAACTGTGGAAATGCCAACTTGACTTACGATGACAGGCAAAAATCCGAGAGATTAACTGTTTTCAACAAGGTACTCTCTGATATGAATGTTGCATGGAACTACGCACACGCCTGTTATCGAAAAAATGCCGATCCATTGGACTGTAAGATGCCACGCCCGCAATTAAATGTAACTTTTCTCGAAAACGCCACATGTCCATTTCCTGGTCTCTGTCTCTATTCCGACAATGCCGCATTATCCATCGACAGTGGCCTTATCAATTCAAACAGAGATCTCGGCATAAATGCACGGACATCTGATCAGGTAAATTACCGCAGAGTGACAACTTGTGCACCACTGAATACCACTGGTTTCAAATACTTCGATAACGCGACCGAGAGATCCCCATTTCCAGATGGAGATATTCTTGAAAAGTTCAATTTTGGTCCTAGCCCAGCCTATCAAGAAGGGAACTCGACATTTGAGTACGACACTCATACAAACCAGAGTTTTGCAGGATATCAAATCTAGTATGGCTCCATCTGTGAAGGTTCTGATTCGATTTGCTGAATCTTTGGAACAGTGCGATTCAAAATTCCTACGTCAAGCAGGCGGGTTATTGGCTTCCAGTGACTCAATTAAATCACTCAGACGCCGAAGTTACTCTTATCTTTCTATCCGCCGTCCAATTACATACGGAAGTCCTATAGACGACCCGATATTCGCGGCCCACAATAATAATACAGTGGATAATGAGACATATTATTATGCCGATGACTATGTCACCGTCATTGGATGCGTTGAACAGCATGAGATTTGTCTTACACAGGACCGCAGTCAAGGCAGCCTGCCCTGTACGGATCTATCGAGTGAAACCACCTTGTCAGACAAGCTCGAAGTTCTCTATAATAACAGCGCAATGACTGATGCTCAGTGGGACACAGCTGACCGGATTCTGTATTCACTGGACTATGCGACAATTCACGCTGCCATCGAAAGTCGATTAGCCTCCTCCCTTGAGGCATCACAAAGTGTGTATGGCGGTTTCCAAGTATTGCCACTGCCAAACAATCAGTGGCAGATAGAAGTTTACACATGGCTCACTTCCGCCCTCGCTTATTTACAGTACACTATTACACAATACGCTTCCGGTCAAACTCATTATAATGCCAGCCGAATAATACAGCCAGATTCCGCTTACAAGTGGACCATGTGCAATCAACAAATCATCAAAAGCTCTGATGGTTACCAGTCCTTCAGCTTCCTGGGTGTTACACTCACAATCGTTCTTGGTGCAATTGTTATTATCATCGGCGGGACTATAGATCGTACACCCACAGTCATTTGGCACCGGAAGCGTCACAGAGACGACCGCCAACTTGGGCAATACTGCAGCAAAGCGTGGAATTTGGACAACAAATTTCACCTACTGAGAATGGCCCTTGAAAGCGAGTCACGTGATATTTGGGACAGTGCCAGCGACAAGGAAATTCCACTCACGGTGCGAGGTGAAAATAGTGAAAAGAGTGTGCAGTATTTCAAGATCGATGCTCCAGGTTGTCACCAGCTATAGCAGAGAAAGAAAGAAAGGTACGTGGTGCTTTTAGCTTTTAGGGATTTTCTCTAATACACTCCTAGAATATCAGGCTCTACGTGATAGTTAATACGTATCGCGGGTTCTGTCATAACTTCACCCGCCCACCCCTACTACTACTGCTACACTATATCTATCGTGCGGCTCAAACGGAGAGCATATTCACGAGGGAGGTGTGGAAACAAGGCATGGAGGTACCGCCCTTAAGGGTCTCATGAAATTCCATAGGTTTTCGTACGTATGGTGTAATAGTACTGTAACTTATTAAGTCAATCTTACTGCTCCCCTCAATTGCAAGCGGTCCGCTCAATAACTGATCTGCGCTAAGGCATTGGTGGTGGGGCCAGAAAAGAGCTATGCAGAGTGTATCGGTCAAGGCGATTTCGAGAATGACTGTATTACCACAAGCTTGTAAGTTCTATTATTAGAGATAATCACCTGTTTATGAAGACGGGAAAGATACTCAGATTATAAAGGCCAATGCGGTAGACAAAACTAAGCGCTTGGCGCGAGCAAGCATTACTACAAAAAGCGTTCACAAAGACCAAAAAAAACCTTCGTAAGACTAAAATACTTGCAAATCCAAATAAAACTGAGGCCAATGAATTGAATATTTGCTTCACATTTTTGCTGCGGTTATTAGTCATCTGGAAGGCCTTCTCTCATTGGCCCAACTGGATTCAAATGCATTTCTGCTTTATAAGAACCCATGCAAAGCTGCTTTCAAGATTGAATTCCTATTTCCTTTCACTTTCGTTTCAGGGCCGATGCGTGCGACGCGCGCCTCTTCCAGTAAAATACCGGACAAACAACACCCCGATCTATGTTCTAATTTGGTTTAGCATGTCGTGGCATTAGGGTTTGAGAAATAAAGAAAGAGCGTAGGGTGTGACCAATTTCCGGAAATACTGTACCTAAAGTAGCCGCTACTTCCTCCCGTCATTCTGTTTTGGTTTTTGTTTTCCTCTCTCGCCTCTCCCCTCTTACCTCTTCTCGTCAACATATTCCTCCTGCTTCTCCTGTTGATAAATACATACCTCCAGGTCTTCATCTTTCTGCTCACGTCACGACATCGTTTCCATCACCCCCGTCCTCGCCTCCCTTGTGGTAATCTCTTTCGCCTTTTTTGCCAGATAACCATGGACAGGGAAATTGGGTATACTTGTACCGACCACACTGTGCTTGGCTCTCTGGAGCACCTTGAATCCTCATTTCGCGGAAAAGGTGGGCATTGCGCTCCGCTGCCAGTTACCCCAGCCCGCCGAAACCAAAGTGGTCCAGAAGCTCGGTGACCCTAATCTACATATGGCCCTACTACCTCATCAAGTCGACGCAGCGACAGTCAACTTTGATTTCCATCTGCGGCATATCGAGTTCATCCTCAACATTATGTCTCCGCGGAAGTGGGGCATTTTCCCAGACAAAGAAGTCTGTCATGGTGGCTCGAACGCTGGGAGCCCCAGCACCAGGATAAAGAGACGGACCAGCATCCGGACGAGTATTTGGATAACAGTCCGTCTTGCCATCCAGTTCTTCCCGCTAACTTCACTTCAACGAATGGAATCGTATTCGCAGAATGGTCATCATGCATCGATCTATCTGCTCCTACCCGAGGATAACTCAATTCATCTAAATATGGTGGACGGCATCTACACCAATAACATGGCACGTTTCGTATCGAATTCTGTCAGTGGCAACAAAACCCCGACAATACGAGTGCGAGAAAAATGTTGCGCATCTACAGGCAGTTACCTGAGCCAGCACCTGAGCCAACCCCAACCCCAGCCCAGCTCAACTACTTGAGCAGAACTTACTGCCCATGTGAAGTCTTTGTGCCAGTGGCATTTCACTGGCTCCGATCATTGACACGGGTCTTGATAGTCCCCCTTGGAGGGACCTCCATTCGCTCATGACCTGGTGTGGCAAACAAGGGCAAGGGATAAACACGGCACCCGCGGTGGATGAGTTGACTGTGCTGGTTTTCCGGGCTCGGACGCCTCCGCGGGATACAAAATCTCGAGAAAGAGGAACCCTCTAATCTCCCACGCAGAAACGGAGCAGTAAAGCAAATCGAGACCACAGACCATTGCCCGCGTTACCCCTTCTACCGGTGGCCCATCCGGTGTCGGTGTCAGCTGGTGTGCCAGTGCCATCTTGGATACTTGTATCAGCTTCACTACTCACAGCCTGTCCCGGAAAGTGATGGACAGCTGAATAGTAGGACTAGAGAAGCGCAGGGTGGTCAGGTCAGTACTAGTAGTTGTATAAAGGGGTATTTTATCTGACTTTCTTGAAAGCCACCTGTAACTTCTCAGTCTAAAATTACTAGTGTTCTATGTGCAAATTTGGACAAAACTCCAGTAGTACCACAGATGTTTCTACTCTCTAATTATCTACTATTATTGACTATCTTCTGATAGTATACTAATGCCTACCTAAGATAGATTAGATTAGCCAATATATTCCGTACTGGGTAGGTAGTAGTCCTGCTGAGAAAGATAGAAACTAGGGCGGTCGAACACTGGTCGGTGATGAAATGGTTTTGCCTTAGACGTTATCAACCCACCCGAGGTCAGTTCTTGGCCGTGAACGCACTCTCCAATCACAAGGGAAGTTTGACGCGTTTACTCCTTGGTCCCTTCAATGAGTCTCAGGTCCAGGGGATGATGGCTGGCTTCGAGGTGATCAATGTCTACAGTGCAATTGGAGAGGAAGAGGTCTGTGAAGCATTCTGGGCACATCTGCATGAGTACCTTTCGACGGGAGATTTCAAGCCGCTGGGTTACACGGTGAAGAATGGCCTGTCTGCGGAGGTTGTGAATGAGGTGTTGGATGCCTATCGGGATGGGAAAAAAGTTACAAAGACACATCTCCTTTTTCTAGAATCTAAAGGGTGGAATTGTAGAGCAGGGATAGAGCAAAAAGAAGATTTACATACACCGTTCGATGTACTGCGTGGACATAATACCCACACCCACGAGCTAAAAAGCCTCCGGCCGGAATCGAACCAGCGATCTCTTGATTACAAGTCAAACGCGTTAGCCACTGCGCCACGAAGGCAATGATTAGTAATACAGCCGGATATGAGGGGAGCTGATAGTAAAAGCAGTGTGGAGTTGGTCCGAGATCACTCACCTCCGAGCTTTGATCTTCTTTGCTCTGCCACTCTTGCATCAGCCACTTCTTTTCCTTCTCCTCCACAACGCGCCCCTGGGGGGTTTCCTACCATCATAATACCCATACACACGATGAGCCAATCTGTCTAATTACTTTCCAAATAATTGTCCCCCACCAACCCCGAACCCTCCCCGAACCTCGCGCCCAACATGGACAACAAGACCTTCGTCTCGGACTCGCTGATACGCCTAACGGGCGCATCAGACCCTATCGCCATTGATTTCGTCCTCGCCGAAGCCAGCTCCGCCAAGTCCGCCTCCTCACTACAAGACAAACTAGTCTCCTTCCTCGATGGAAGCCCCGACGAAATCGGCGCATTCTGCGGCCAGCTCTACTCGCGCGTCGGCAAGGGCAGTGCTCAACCCAAAGCCTCGGCCTCGGCCCCACGATCTACAGCTCCCGCCGCATCTACGAAAAAGAAATACCGCCTAGTGGAAATGGGCGAGGAACAGACAGACCCGGCCGCAGCATTGGGACCCGTCAACGTCGAGGCCGAGCGTGAACGGCGGAGACGCCGCGATAAAGAGCGCGATAGCGATCGAACGAGAGAGCGAAGTAAACGCGAACCTGAGAGTCGTGGCGATCGCAGGGATAGAGATGATACCCGGAAGCGAGACCGCAGTCGCGATGGGGAGAGTCGTGATCGACCGCGCTCAAAGAAAGTGCGGAGAAAGGATGATCACGATTTTGATGATCGCTGGGGTGATGAAGAGATACCCGACGATGAGGCGGAGGGATACGATGACCCCGATCAATTTGAAGAATCGCCGTCCAAACGAACAAGACTCGACGATGGATCTGCTTCCCCGCGCCCGGCTGATGATATCGATCCCCAGACACAACAAGAGATTGACCGCCAAAAAGATCTTCGGGAACGTGATGAATTTGCCAAGCGACTCGCGAACAAGGATGATAGCAAGTCTAAGAAGATTGTGGAGGATAGAACACGGGATGGCGAAGCCGCGCGCCGTCGTGCGCTGGCTGATGATGCCTCTGCGCGAGCTTCCATGATGCCTGATTTGCGTATGCGCTCTCGACAAGAATACCTGAAGAAGCGTGAGACAGAACGTCTGGCTTTGTTGCGGAGACAGGTCGCTGAGGAGGCGGCGGAACTTCGAGAGAACCCGAATCTGTCGCGCCGAGAGAAGGAAGAGTTTGCGCGGAATAGGGAGGTTCTTATGATCGCTGAAGAACGTTTGCGCATTGATGATCATCGTGATGGGTACATGATGCCGGATGATTATATCACCGAGAAGGGAAAAATTGATCGCAAGAAGAAGGAGGATGCATTGTACAAGCGTTATGTTGATCGTGATGAGTCCGGTCAGGAGCGTTTCGTTACGGAGCACGAGGAATGGGAACTGGAGCAAGCTGCCAAGGCGAAGGCCCAGATCAAAAAGGCCGAGTTTGTCGACGAGGGCGATTATGAGTATGTGTTTGACGACACACAGCAGATCAATTTCGTCATGGATGCGAAGATGGAGGGTACTCAGAAACCGATGACTTCGGAGCAACTTCGATTCAAGGAGCAGGTTGATGCGGCCGAGAAGAAGGCTCTCACTATGGAAGAGACTCGGAAGAGTTTGCCCATCTATCAATTCCGCGACCAGATCATTCAGGCAGTTCACGACCACCAGGTCCTGATTATCGTTGGTGAGACAGGTTCTGGTAAAACGACTCAGATTCCTCAGTACCTACATGAAGCCGGATTTACCAAGGACGGTTTGAAAGTCGGATGCACCCAGCCGCGACGAGTTGCTGCGATGAGTGTTGCTGCCCGTGTGGCGGACGAGATGGGGACGAAGATTGGAAATGAAGTCGGTTATGCTATTCGTTTCGAGGATAATACGAGCGACAAGACAATTATCAAGTACATGACCGACGGTATGCTTCTGCGAGAGCTGCTTACAGAGCCAGACCTTGGCCAGTACTCGGCTCTCATGATTGACGAGGCTCACGAGCGGACGGTACCTACCGATATTGCTTGTGGTCTTCTGAAGGATATCGCCAAAGCACGGCCAGATCTGAAGTTGCTCATCTCCTCTGCTACGATGGATGCTCAAAAGTTCCAAAAGTATTTCGACGATGCGCCTATTTTCAACATCCCCGGTCGCCGTTACCCAGTCGATGTGCATTATACGTCGCAGCCCGAGGCCAATTACTTGGCTGCAGCCATCACCACCGTTTTCCAGATCCATGTCACGCAGGGCCCTGGTGATATTCTGGTGTTCTTGACTGGTCAAGAGGAAATTGAAGCTGCAGATCAAAGTCTACAAGAAACTGCTCGAAAATTGGGCAGTAAAATACCGGAAATGATCATTTGTCCCATTTATGCCAATCTCCCCTCTGAGCTGCAGACTAAGATCTTCGAACCTACGCCACCCAAGGCTCGAAAGGTCGTGCTTGCAACCAATATTGCTGAAACTAGTTTGACCATCGATGGTATCGTTTACGTGATTGATCCTGGATTCGTTAAGGAGAATGTTTTCAACCCGCGCACTGGCATGGAAAGCCTGGTAGTGACGCCCTGTTCGCGTGCTTCGGCTAATCAGCGTGCTGGACGTGCTGGACGTGTCGGTCCAGGAAAGTGCTTCCGACTGTACACTAAATGGGCGTACTATAACGAATTGGAGGAGAACACAACACCGGAGATCCAGCGCACGAATCTAAATGGTGTGATTCTAATGCTGAAGTCTCTTGGTATCGACCAACTTCTCGACTTCGACTTCATGGACCCGCCACCAGCGGAGACAATCATCCGAGCCTTGGAACAACTATATGCACTGGGCGCCTTGAACGATCGCGGAGAGCTCACAAAGGTCGGTCGACAGATGGCCGAGTTCCCGACGGATCCGATGCTCGCCAAGGCCATCCTCGCTGCGGGTCAATACGGTTGCGTGGAGGAGGTTCTCTCAATTGTATCGATGTTAGGCGAAGGAAGCGCGCTCTTCTTCCGACCAAAGGACAAGAAGATCCACGCCGACAGTGCCCGCAACCGATTCACCATCAAAGACGGCGGCGATCACCTAACACTCCTCAACGTCTGGAACCAGTGGGTGGACTCCGACTTCAGTTTTGTCTGGGCAAAGGAGAACTTCCTGCAACAACGCAGTCTGACACGAGCCCGTGACGTGCGCGATCAACTAGCCAAACTCTGCGATCGGGTAGAGGTTACAGTCAGTACCTGTGGCGCGAATAATATCGTTCCGATTCAAAAGGCCATTACGGCTGGGTTCTTCCCCAATGCCGCGCGGCTGCAGCGTGGTGGTGATAGTTACCGCACGATCAAGAATGGGCAGTCGGTTTACTTGCATCCGTCCAGTACGCTGTTTGAGGTCAACCCGCGCTGGGTGATCTACTTCGAGCTGGTGTTGACTAGCAAGGAGTATATGCGCAGCAATATGCCCCTTCAAGCGGAGTGGCTGGTTGAAGTTGCTCCTCACTACTATAAGAAGAAGGATCTGGAGTCGTTGGGACTGGATCGTAAGACGCCGAAGGGGACTGGGGCGACCGGGGAGAAGAGTAAAGCATGATGATATGGTACTATCTATCAGTCTCAATCTCAATGCGAATGTCAATGTCAATGTTGTAATATACTCCAGCAGAGTCTTTCCGTCCGAGTTCAACCAGTAACCAGCATAAATAGCCAGCATAAACATAAACCTTGGAACATAGTAGCACTCGAATCCTCGGCAAGATCACAATATCACACTCACCAACGGAAATTAGGAATAAATCCGACTCGGATACCAGTAGTAGTACTAGTACCACCAACCAATCACAACCCACGCATTGGCGATACCTCTGACCGCGGCACTCCCAGTCTAACCTCGGCCCCGCCTCCACAAAACTCCGCCTTTAATAACGTCACCCTCCTCATCCATCCCCTTTGATCCTCTTCCATACCCCATACCTTCCAAACTCACATACCATACCATCCATCATGTCGCAAACCTTCTCCCCCGCAGATGTTGCCTCCCACAACAATGCCGAAAAGGGCATGTACATCATCGTCGACACAAACGTCTACGACGTCACCAAATTCGCCGACGAGCATCCCGGCGGCGCGAAGATTCTGAAGCGTGTTGCGGGAAAGGATGCTTCTAAGCAATTCTGGAAGGTAAACATTCGCCTCTCCCCACCCCCTGGTATAAGAAGTGAGGAAGTGTGAGAAGTATTCGGAACGCTGGCTAATTCTATGTTCCTTTGCCGATAGTACCACAACGAGACTGTACTGAAGAAGTACTCCCCCAAGTTGAAGATCGGCGAGGTCAAGGATGCTGCGAAGTTGTAATGCAGTGCAGTTCGATCCGATTCGAGATATTTGATACCAATATGCCGTTCATGTTTGGTCTGGCTTTTGCACGTGGGAAGTGGTGCGATCGTGTGATTAGGTCGGAACCGGCCGAGGAAGCCGAAACCGAAACCGAAGGCCGACGCGCTTTCAATAGCCGAACACCTCGCAGAGAGGGATGGGCTGGATGAATGATTGTTGTTGTTGATGTTGATGTTGCTAGCGATGAAATATTGTGTTAATACCCACTCCAATATTTTCTAGTGTTATTTATAAATTCTAGATTTTAGATTTTCAGCATTTTTTCAGTGTTTTTCAAGTTTTATTCGTAGATCGGAGAAGAGAGAGTTAACTCAAGTGTATAGAGCCAGTATACATTTCGAGTATACATTATACTATACTAGTATTAACTAGTATCTATATAGATGGAGTTCAAAGTTCAAGTTCAGTGCTTCCAACGCCCCGTGTCCGAGTCCACCGCTGCTGCTTGCTTTGCTTTGCTTTGCCTTGTTTGGCTTCGAGATGAATGTGGTATCCTTCGCACAATGGTATCACCATGAACAAATCAAATAAATCCAATAGAAGCAAGAAAGCCCAAGAAACACAGGGAAAAAGGAAGTGAAGAGAAGAAGGGAATAAGTATGGTATGAGTTGGAAAAGGAAAAGAAAAAGGAACCAAGGGTCAAGGAAAGAAAGAGGTAGGGTGGAAATTAGTCACGAGAAGAGAATAGGAGTGCAGGGTATGTATGTATGTAGGTTCAAGTCAGAAAGGAGGGAAAGGGAAGGGAAGGGAAAAGTGTAGAAAAAAAAAACAATAAAAAGTAGTATGTACGGGCTGAACATGCCATGCCGCCAAGATGTCAGAAGCTTGAAAGTGGCGATAAATCCGGCGCCCTGAGCATGCGTCAAGCAAAGAAAAGGGGGGAACACAACTTAAAGGTGATATAAATGAGTAGGGTAGGTAGGCAAGCAGGGCCCATTCAAGAGAGAAAATGATTAAAACCCCCGAAACGGATCCGACCGAAACGAAAGTTCACTCCCACCATCAACAGAAGGAGCATCAAACTCATATCTCCCATGACTAAACTGACTAGAAGTCTTTCTCCCCTTCGTCGAAGCCGCAGACGGCGCAGACGGCACCGAAGGAACCCCCCTCGGCCGATTAATCTGCTCAGCATGATGGTCGATAAAAGCCTCCATCCGCACCGTACCAACATCAAACATATTGCTCGCACCGGTACTAGAAGCGCGTCCACTAGCTTCAGAAGTCCGACTAATACTGCTTCGCCCACTGCCGATACCGGGGGGTAGGGCTGCTGGTGGTGGTATTGGGTTAGGCGAGAAGTATGGGTCCGAGGAACCACTGTGTGAGGAAGGCATTGTGGCCATTGTTCCTGTACTGGAGAAGCTTCGGATAGCGTGGAGAGCTGGTGGGGGTCTGGGAGCTGTGCTTGTATGGCTGCGCTTGCGATTGTGGTTTGAGAAGCGTGGGACGTGGGGTGGGTCTGCAGCTAGGTCGTCGTCTGCAGTTGGAATTTCGGGGACGGGGTCGGGTGCGTTGCCGAAGGATCGTTTGCCCTTTGGTATAGGTCGCGGTCGACCTTTTGCTACGCGGATCGAGTCGCGGATTGGGTTGCGGCGGAGACTGGCTGTAGCTGGTGTGGGTGAGCCGGGCATTTCGCCTGTTGGTGCGGGTGGGACGGCGGCGAGGTCGTGGAGGCCCATTGAGGAGTGACTTAGGAAGGATAGAGCTGTTAGCCAGACGTAGTGGCGCTCTACTGTTAGAGCTGTGAATTTGAGAGCGCGTTGAGGTGTGAGGACGAGGATTGAGCGGTTGAATGGGGCTGCGGTTCCGGAGCCCTTGCCAGTGGGCATGGGGTTGTCGTCTTTGACGTCTAGGACGGATTGAATGGTGACTAAAGGGGTGTTTTTAGTTTGCGAGGCATATAACAACTCGAGGTTGTTGCTAGTAACTTACATTTCCGTCCACTCTTCCCCAGCAAGGCAGGTCCACTGGTTGGCTGCTTGCTGCTCCACATTATAGAACCCTCGTAAGGCGCAAGCCAGACCCATCGCTTGTGTCGCACGCCACTGTTGGTGATGTTGGCAGATACCTCGTCAGGGTTTTTACCTTCCCAAGGTTCCTTGGACTCGCCCATGCCGAAAGACTTGCGTCGACGAACATACTTGAACATCCATTCACCAACCATTGTTTGCGCAATTGCGTCCACAACACTAGTGGGCTGGACACCGCCTGTCGAATCCTCTCGCTCGTGATTCCAATTCATAGACGGTACAGCAGCGCGGTGGTGCGAAGTCCGTTTCTGAGGGTTCTGAGCAACTCGTCGCTCCCGAGGCGCTGTGATATCATCAAATGGCATAGGTGGTGCACGATATGCAGCATATGCAGTTGGACTATCCGCTGTGAACGGAGAAGTAGATCGCGTTGGCGAAGACAGTGTCTCTGGACGCTCAGCAAGATCGCTTTGAGACATCGCAGCCGCAGATCGGACACGGCGTAATGTTGGTCGCCGGTGGAGAGATGTGCGTGCACCACGGTCCGAGAACTGTCGACCAGCAGAGCGAGTCGGGCTCGGTGGTCCATCGCTGCCAGTCAATGGGAGCTTCCGAGAGCTCAACCGGATCGGAACTGGGAATGGAGGCGCAATGCTTGAACCTGCGCTGCCACTGAGACTTGGCTCACTGGGGCTCCGGGCTCGAGTCTTCTGGTGCGCTGCCGTACCGCTGGATATCATGGCCATCTTGCGCATACCTGGCTGTCTGCTGCTGGAAGCGTAAGCGCGGCCGCCGCGGGTTGAGGCTCGCTCTGTATCGATGGACTGTCGAGACTCGGGGTCTGATAGGTGCTCGTCGATTTCCGGAAGACCGATATCATCCAAGCTAGTTCTTTGCTTGGAGTTGACCATTTTGCCGCGGCGAAGCTTATACGAGGCGAAGGGTCGATTCAGGAGATCATCATCTGTGAAGATGTCACGCTCCGTTGCACCGCCCTCGTCATCACTCAGCTGCTCAAACCCGGCAAACAAACTGCTAGAGCGGAAAGGACGTCGAAGTCCGGACATAGGATCGTCTGAAAGAGGACCGTTGTCATTATTCCCTGGATAAGCTTGGGATAGTTCGGATGTCGGTGCGCGGGGTGGTTTTGCGGGTCGGTCTCCTGTCATCGGTCGTTTAGCAGAGCGAGGAGGGGGTACTGGTGGGCGATACGGTTGATACTGCTGAACACCAGCATCTTGAGTCTCGGCCCGAGTAGGGAGGTCGGGGATGGCGGAGGGGAGGAGGCTGGCCGGAAGTTTTACTGGTCGGTTATCGATGCGGATCTCTTCCGTTTGTATGGCGATAGAGCGTCCCTCAATAACTGATCGGAAACTGGCCTGGCATGACGCATTCTTCGTCTGCGGGGGAAGAACCACGCTGTTTCGTGGTGATGGGGGCTCTGAGCCTGGTGGGTGGATGGTGATCATGGGGACATCAATTTCTGATGGAATGTCATGCGGGGAAAGTGTAGCTCTTTGAGCTGGGGCGGGTTCTTCATTAGAGATATCCTCTGTTTGGGTGGATGCCGATGCCATTTCAACTGATCTGAATTTGGCAGTCTGCTCAACAGCCAGTTCTGTGACGCTCGGAAGATCCTCTACAGTCTGGCACGAAGTAGATGTCATTTCCGCTGCAACAGTGATCGTCGCAGTATCCTTCATCTCGGGAATATCATGGTAAGGCTCGGTTGAAACTGCTGTGTCCACAAATGCAGGCACGTCCTTTGGCTCTGCCATGGCCGGCATTTTGGGAGATGGAGGAGGCGAATATTGAATCCCCATATCACAGTATTCAACAGCAGGTAGCTCTGGTGTCTTCGAAGGACTTGCCAAATCCAAGGCACGGTAATCTCCCGCCGCGGTGGAAGTACTTTGCATCGACAGACCAAGGATCTTTCTTGCCTTTGACGAAACAGCATAAGATGCAGCCGAATGGACAGATAATGGTCGTTCTTCGGGAAGAGCACCGGGCGATGATGGCCCTTCTTCATCAGAAATGACAAACTCCTCTTCCTCATCGAAATCCAATTCTTGCGCAAGATTCAACCCGGAATCACCCTTACCAGGTGCCATGCTCATCACGGAATATCGTACATTGTGAAAGTTGGGTTGGTCGTCTCCTTCATCGGTCGTCACGCTGGTCATACTAGCACGCCGCCGGCCTTGGCTGCTCGAAGCCACACTGGCGGTGTCACTTCCTTTGCTCTTTTCCTTGGTGGCATCATCATGTTCGCTGGGCTGCCGCGAATTGAGAGTACTGCTAGCCTCTTGGGCAGCAGCAACTTCACTGAGAACCGTCTTCAAACGACCCTCCACCACGTGAACTTTCCGTTCAAGATTCCGCCTTTCATTATCCCAATTCACTCGATCCTGGTCCCACATCATCTGTGTTCGTTCGGCATCATCTTCCCGACTGCGAGCCCTTTTTTGCACTTGTTCAAATTTCTTGCGCACATCGTTAATATTTTCTACAGCTTCGTCTCGCTCACGGGCCAACTCTGCCATCGCAGACGAGGTCCCACCCTCGAGAAGCTGAATCTGATGCTTCAAAGACCGAGCTTCCCGAGTAGCCTGCGACAAATTCGCATTGAGAACCTCGCCCTCTGTCCGCGATTCGTCCAAGCTCAGTTCCAACGAATCGATTGCCTTTGTTTTATTATCAACCTCCCGGCGGAGGTTGAGGATCTCAGAAACCAGCGATGCATGGAGAGTGGGCGTGATTCTTCGAGGATCGAATGGCAATAGTGTATCTTCTTCGACGATATCATCGTCCATATCGGTGTGTCCATCTTCGGGCGAGAAAGCGGGTGTCGGCAGACCGGGTGGGGAGGACGGAACTGGAGACGAGTCTCTTCGGCGCCGCGCTGGTCGAGATCTGGATCTTGCCTTCGAGGCGGCTCGGGATCTAGACGGCGCAGGCGATGGGTGAACCGTGGAGGTCGCGGGGGACTGTAAATCCGTGGCCATGGCCATGGCCATTCTCTGTCTCTCTTGTTGCGCTTGGTGCTGGCAAGTCAAAACATCACCGGGATATCGTGTTTCCAGTGTGCTAACCAGAGCACGACGCGGCCGGATCCCATCAATCGAATCGTGTCTACCGTAGTTCACTCATTCGTTCTCGAAGCGTCGAAGTCGAAGTAGTTGAATTGTCGAGATGTATCGTATTCCGTTGCCACTCGGATCCAATCGGTCGCAAAGATCGTCGATACTCGGTCGAGGGTCACACGCGGGGGGTCAAATCCAACGGTGGCTGCAGTGGAACAATCAGTCAGCCACTTTGTTACAGCGCGGATGCAAGATGCACAGGCTGGGGCGCGAGGAGCCAGAGCGCAATGCAGTTGAGCAGTTTTAATATGCACGGAGGTTCCTAAGATCTAGTACTTACATGCGATGCGGGCGTCGCCAGACTTGGGGTTGGAAAGAAGTGGGAGGAGATGGGTCACAGATGTCAACTTGCCCCCTGGAGGATTCAAAGGTCGATCTCGATCACTGGAGTCGGAGTCCACTGGACTGGTACAGAAGTACCTACAGAGTGGGAGCCACTGAGCCACTGAGCCACCGAGGGGACTCGTCGTGACGGGCCTTAAGATCCACGGGACTTTTACGAAGGAGGCAACGATCGGACGTGATGCCCGTTAGATTGCCCCAAGACCTCTTCTTAGATCAGCCTTGCTGCATGGGAATCGGAAAAGGACCGGATGCGAGGAAGCGGCCTTTGCTCTGGGCTTGGAGCCAAAAAAAATAAACCCAAAAAGTCCAGGGGTGTTCGTTAGGGGGAGGGACATGGGGAAGCTAGCAATCCACCCGATTAGCCAGGATGCAGGATGCTCCACTCGAAAGCTGCCAACCAAGACACTAAAGCATGGCCCCGTTCTGCTCAGTCCGGACCATCAATCGATCTGGATACAACACGAGAAGAGAGGCCAGACCGGAGATTGTGCCTCGAATGGAGCTCCATGCATATAGTTCATGTCAGTGTTAAGCTCCGGGTGAGAACCGTGGATATGGATGGCTTCTGGAAACGAGGGAATCAAATCTCATCCCGAAAAAAGAAAAGAAAAACGACAATAGCCAATTAAAAAAAAGGGAACAAAGAAAAAAGAAACAAAAAGAGACAAAAAAAAGGTTTGTCTGGAACAAGCCCTGACCAAGGCGATGCGGGCGCAGCAGAAGTGCACGATACGATAGCGCACCCTCAATTCGGGATAGGAGTCAAGTCGCAATGGGCAAGACATCATAAGTTGGGATCGTCTCAATCCACTTTGCAGCAGCTCGACATGGGGAAGGTGTTCGTCGGTGACGAAAAAGCTGGTTCCACGGTCCCACCATGGGTCCAAAACAACGCGTTCAGCTGGGCGCAAGTCCTTGCCAGGGACGGAGTACGGCCAACAGCGACAGAGCTAAGATCTCGGCCCCTTTTTTGTGGTAATTGCTAAGAGGCATCGGTGGAGAGGAGGAATAGCCCATCGTCCATTGAGCTGACGAGTGTTAAATTGGGTGGGTGAGTCGAATAGATTGGGCACTGGTCTGCTTGTGGAATAGGAGAGCCGGTTAGCGTGTTTGGGAATGGCTGTTCCCCTGTTCTGGCGTTGGCCAGTCCGTCTTAGCGTGAGGTTCGCAGGTGATGATCGTCGTAGGCAATTTCGTTCAACGAGAGCCTATGGCCCGTGGACGGTGTTTCAGCCAGGCGCAGCTGCATCTGATCTAGGGAGTGCTGCATCAATTGCCATTTGAATAGGAATTGAATGCTCGGAATGTATCCCATGAATCCAGTTGGTACTGGTACTCGTAGGGAGGGGAAAGCTCGGAGTCCCCGTCCCGCGAAGTCCATCCGAGGTCTCCACTGGGAGCTTGGTGCATCCACTCTAAAAACCGAACTTTTACTTTGTTGATTTGATTCTTTTTTAGGCGAAATCTGGGACGCGATGCGATGCGATATGCTGCCGAGGCCAATCCTCCATTCACGCACCGTGCTCTCTCTGTCCTTTTCCCCGGCTGGCAGATATACGAGGAGCAGGGCCTGGATCTGACGCCCCCCGATCCTTTCATCTCAAGTGCCGGTCGCACTTGTAGACGTTGAGCGCGGCTAAGACATAATCATAAAATAAAAATAAACGTCGACCAATCAGCCACACCGCGCACCGGGTTAATTAGCAATGCTCACTTGATTGGGTGTCCTCTGCAGTATCGCCCCTCGCCCCTGGCCCCTCGCTCAATTGACAATTGTACTGGGACCTCCAAATGCACGACGACGCGACAATTTCTCAAGCGGGCAGCACCTCCGCGAACCAGTGATAGTGACAGCATAGAATGACCCACCGGGGGGTTCAGGGCACCAATGCAGACACGGGCCGTTTGACAGGTCGATTATCTGTGGTGACTTGTCATTCGACAGAGGGACCCCAGTGATCTTTTTTTTTCTTTTTGACAGGGACGCTAATGCGGTGCTCAGGCATGAATGGCGTCCTGGTGGAGATGGCATTGAAACGTTGAAGTTGGAGGAGAAGAAGAAGAAGCGGGGAGGAGGAAGGAAGTCGTGACGAGGTCGGCATGAAGGGATGTCTTACATTAGAGGTTTACTAGTAGTTGGCTGCTTTGCGACCGGCTGGAATAGTGTAATTTGATTTAATTCTTATTTTAACTTGAGTAATTGAACTATAGAGTGCCTACGAACTATGATATTATCCTAGTAGTACTAGTAGTAGTAGTAGAACAGAGGGTACCGTAAGGTGGTTCAGTATACCTCGGTGGCCTATCACTACTTCCCTCCTTCCAACTATGTGAGGACTCTCCCTCTTCCTTTACCCATCTTCCTCCTCTCTTTAATTGTCAACTTCGCTATGAATTCCTCCATTTCCTGCATCTCCATCCGAGTCCTCATGGCAGAACAATCAGCCTGAACCAAATGGCATCAAACAGCCTCGGTTCCAATGACTCAGCTTCTGTCGCAATCTTCAAATAAACGCAATCGCATCATTTCATTTCTTGTCCAAATCTCACATACCATCCCGTGATCCTGGAACTATTCCGTACGAGTACTCGTATCTCTACTACGGATTACTCCGTACACTCTTCTCATCCATCACCTCTCCTCGTTGGATCTATCCACTCCCACCCGCACATCCCCCCCACCC
>JAVMSB010000335.1:0-34531 GCA_031761475.1 Penicillium pancosmium | reverse complement strand
CCCCCCATCCTTGCCTAGGGAATGTCAGACTTTCAGTTCCACCTTTCCGCCACCCACGTCTTGATATCTTCGTGTCCCCATTCTCCGTCCCTCCACCTACCCTTTTTGCCCTGCTCGACGGGGCGGTGCGTCACGGCGTCTGGTCCTGCAGAAATACTGCACGGGGAGACAACAAAGAAGAGGGGCCAACTAGTGAGCATCGCTTTGATCCCACCCCGACTCCCCCGTCCTAAATTTCACGCTTGAGCCCGTTGTTGATATGATTCGTGTGGGATGGACTATGTTTGCGATCGTGGCTTGTCCCTCTTGAGTCGTCTGCTAGTCAACACCGTGAGCCTCTTTCCGTCTTTTTTCGCCTCTTCGTCCTCCCCTTTCTTCCTCCTACCACCCGCCTCCACCCACACGGGTCTTCTCACGCGATGGGCGACGTAGGGCGCGCCTTTAGGCCCATTGCTCCTCGGACCATACCCCCAGGCGGTGGTCCTGGAGGTGAAAGGCCACCCGGAGGTGGTGCAGGCGTTCCCCCAGAGGAGGCCAAGATGAAAAGGGCCTCCACGGCGTGTAAAGAGTGCCAAAAACGTCGGACAAGGGTACAAACGACCTCTCTCTCAGTCACTCTCTTTCTCTTTCTCTCTCTATATTTTGCCCTCGTTACCATCTTTCCTCCGCTCTGTGGACTTTCTCTAATGTTGACTCTTCTTCCGCTATCTAGTGCACCGGCATGCCGTGTACGGAATGTGTTA
The DNA here is from genome assembly GCA_031761475.1 of Penicillium pancosmium. Classification (NCBI taxonomy): domain Eukaryota; kingdom Fungi; phylum Ascomycota; class Eurotiomycetes; order Eurotiales; family Aspergillaceae; genus Penicillium; species Penicillium pancosmium. The sequence continues at coordinate 33,788 of JAVMSB010000335.1, read as the reverse complement.
CTCATGGCCGTGAATGCGTGACAGATGAACTATCTGACAAGCGCCGGAAAGCCTCCGCGAGAAGGACACAGGAGGAGCTGAACGATACTAGGTCAATCCTCGAATCGCTTCTTAGGCTCATACGCATCGGCGATGCCGCTTCCTTGCAGAGTATGGTTCAAACAGTCCGTGGTGGTGCCGACCTAGACGAAATCCGCAATTTTCTCGACCAAGTCCTACCCGCGCAATCCTCAGCGCAACACAACATATTGAATCCGCAACATCCACACCACGGCATAGATCCAAACATGATGGATCCCAACATGAGGGACTTCTTTGGTCCTAATTCGCAGTAATGACCTCGAATTTGGTCTTTCTACGTCACCTATCTCTGTTGGGCGGCAGAAAGCGCGTCCGTTGCATACCACCGGAGTGACATTTTGGTTTGCGTTTCTTTCACAGCGGTCTTATACACCTATTGATCTTGCACCGCAGTCGTCCTATTGGAGGATGATCGGGTGGCCCTTTGATAGTTTTGGCTGCTGGGGGTCATCGTGATTCCTCAGTCTGCCCGTCATTTTTCGGGAGTTTTGCACATAAGGACCGAAACACTTCGGCCGCAATGGCCACGCATTTGTTTCTCACGCGATATCATTCTACAGTTTCTTTTTTTTATGTTTTAAGACGGTGCCTCTTTTGTCCTGTGCCTGGCCTTAGCCTCTGACTATTGGTCCCCCTCGTCATCATTCTCTGGCTCCTTTTATTGCCAAGGGGCTTGCGGAATGGAGGAGGATGAGTTTCATGCAGACATTTGGGTATTGTTTATCAACCCAAGTCCACCTAGCCCATCTGCGAGGCGAACTAATGCGTTCATCGGGCGATATCTCCAAGCCACGAACCCCCTCCAAAAATAACATCGCTTAATTTTGAGTGTCAGTGTACTGATGAGACCGACGGGAACTGTGTCGCGACAAAGAAATTGCAATAGCAGCCAGATATCATTCAATAAAAATACAAAAGCCTTCCTCTACATACAGAATTGACTTTGGAGATATTAGCGTGAAGGGATCATCGTCCATGCAGCGCTACTTGATCATTTGATCTCCGGTTTCCTTTCTTTTTCTCAGATGCATCAAGACGGCGTTTATGTCCATCGACATGCTTCTTGGCCACATGGTATTAGAACGAGTAGTTGTGAGCCAATATCTATACCCCTATTTTCTTTTCTTTTTTTTCCTTTTGAAATTCCATTCTATGGCTCAACATTAAAAAGACAGACACATTGCCGAACTTATTCTTTTTAAGTTTTCTGCAAAGAACCAGGATGTCTCACTAGTCTCGTCTTGTGCGAAATGCAGTGGCACCTTAGCTCGGCTACTGGCCGCCATCCCACCTCGCCTCTGCAGTGTTGATCCCTCGAGTGACCTGTTCTCGAGTTGCAGGATGCAGTGGTTTATTCCGAGCCGGCCCCGGGGCTCCGATATTGCATTTCCTCGTCTGCCCCCTCGGCCCATCTCACAGGCGCTCTTGGCTGACAACGGCTGTTCATGTTCAAGTTTGATATAAATCCGGGGGTGGAGAGCCCCGCGCCGCACGACCCGAGGCGAACAGCCGAGAGTCTCTCCACTCTCGCTTTTTCCCACTTCCCCCGGATTCTTCTCCTTCGCTCTCGCTTTCCACAGAATTTCCGACCCGAATGCAAACACTCCATGTGTCGCTTGGCAGAAAATTACCTAGCGTCGATCCCGACATGGCTGCAAATAGCATAGTCGCCCCGATCCCCACGCAGCAGGGTTCCGGGCCTGGAATGTTCGACAATGTAGTCGACATTGCAGAGGCGCACATCCCCGGTCGCAAAAGGAAAGCCTCTGGATCACTATCAAATAAGAATAGCGCGGGCCGGCAGAAGATTACTCGGGCCTGTGACTCGTGTAAAGTGAAAAAGACTAGATGCACCGGCACCCTACCTTGCACTAGATGCACACGACTATCACTTTCATGCCGATACGACGCGGCCTACTCGAGAGGTCTCCCACCTGACCCACTACCTGGGACTGGGACTGGAGCTGGAGCTGAAACTGGAACTGCAACTCCATCTCCAGGAAAATCTGCTAAATTTCGACCTTCTGAGACAGGAGGTCGTCTATCTAGCGACTCGCTTCCCGGCGACAGTACGGAATTTGACACTACGACGGCTAGAGACACTGTCAGCAGCCAACATGCACTCCGCCACACTATGTCGCGACGCAACTCTCCAGAGCCCGGCTCAACCGACTTTGAGGGTAACTACCTGGGCCCAGCATCCGGTGTTTCGTTCATCAACCGCGTTTGGAGTCGCCTGCATCAGCATGAGACTCAGATTCCCAATGAGCTGCAGAATGAGTCCTCCCAGAACACTGCCGTGTTCATGTTTGGGGATAAACCTTACTCCCAATCCCAGGATATGCATTTTCCCTTGCCGCCTTACGAAACTGCGATGGAACTAGTGGCAATCTATTTTGACTTTTCCATGGTCACCTACCGCTTCTTGCACAGGAGTAGCGTGGAAAAATGGGTCAAGCAGGTGTATGAGAACCGCACGTCAGTGGTTAATCTCCCGACAGGGAACATGGTGGCGAGAACTGCCATCGTTCTCATGATATTTGCCGTGGGTACGGTTCACAAAGCTCCCGAAATCCAGGAAGATGGGCAAAGTCTCAGGTTCGCAGTTCCGATCACGATGCGTACCAATCTGAACATCAGCTAACGATACACATAGTGAGCGCTGGTTCGCAGCTTCAAAGTACATCTCCTCCTTAGAATCCGGCCCGCCTCGCTTGGAGACAATACAGACACGGCTGATCCAATGCCTGTATCTACTATCATCATCACGAGCTAATGAATGTTGGTACTCGTTTGGAACCGCCCTACAGGTGGTCACAGCATTAGGCTTGCATAGAAAATGTGCCGTCAACCCATCTAAGAAGGGTGGTTCCTGCTACGAACTGGAGATAAGGAAACGCATATTTTGGAGCGTCTATGTTCTAGACAAGTATCTTAGCATAATGTTCGGTCGGCCCCGACTGCTTCATGATGAAGACATTGACCAAGAGCTGCCGGATGAGATGAATGACGATGACCTTCTGGAGGAAGATCCAGCTAGACGCACAGGGTCCCCGGACAGTATGATGATTGCGTCTGTGCTTCATTATCGGTTAGTCGCGGTTTGACTTTTTTTTTTGCTTTTTCTTCCGAACTGACCACTGGTACTTTTGATAGACTCGGCCGCATCTTGGGCGAAATTTCTCGGCGGCTTTATAGTATTAAGCCTCACTCGCGTGACTCGCCACTGGAAACAGCCGTTCGTCTTACGTCCGAACTAGAGAGATGGAAGGAGACTGTACCACCTCTGTTCAACAGTGTCCGACCCTCGAGCTTAATTCCACCCCTCTGCCGACAAAGTCAAGTTCTTCAACTAGCTTATTCCCATGCTATGATTCACGTCACTCGCTCATTCCTCCTGGATGATTTTACTGACCTCAGTCGCCGGCCAAGAGACCCGCACCCGCTTGTCAGTGCTCATGTGCACAAGTGCATTGAGGCCGCAGAGCATGTCATGACCCTCGTCGATGAGCTAGCGCACCAAACGCTATTCATTCAGTCATTCTGGTTCACCCACTATGTATGCTTCTGCGCCATTTTAGTAGTATACATTCACATTATCCAGCAACATCGCCAGTCCCTGGCTCCTAGCCCCTCGGCCGGAAGTCCGACAGACGTTGATAAGTTACATTCGCTATTCTTACTCGCAGAGACTTGTCAGCAGCATCTTGCCGAGGCCACTCGGAAGAACTGTCCAAGTCGACGCTACAGTATCATTCTTGAGGAGCTCAGGCGGGAAGTTCACCGGCAGCTTGGATCAAACGACCTGTCTAGCCTGGCAAGAAACCATGCAACAGATGATCACCTCCCAGAACAGGCTGCACTCACCCCTAACAGCGGGAACGGTGATGACTCCTTCGGCACGCACACCGTGGACTTTGCCCCTATGTCGGGGATGCTGCAACCTTCCGAGCTGGGAGCCCCCTTTGACGACACTGGTCTTTTTGAGAACTTAGATGGCTCAGTTTGGTGGGCCCATCTTGATTCATGGGTAGGACAGCCTGACATCCAACTATATCGCATTCACTGACGGTAACTAGGCCTTATCTAGTCTCCCCAATGACCCCTCTACCTTTAACTTTTAGTGGGAGTTTATGTTTTAGATGTTGAGTTGGAAGTTCCTTTTCACAATAACTCTCAGTGCACACCAAGATACCCATTCAATCTAAATACTTTCGTTGGCTGGGCCCGACGTCTGAAATTATCCTTTCACAATAAAATGCTGCACATGTTGATCGCCACCGGCCCATTAGAACTTGAAGCTTCGTATGCGACCGTCTGATCGGGACTGCCAATACGGAATATAATTTCGTTGAAGCCCATACCGGGCAATTGGAAGAAGCCCTGAAAGCCTTGCATGCTACTAGTACATACCACTAATCGAAGTCCAATAGACTAGGAGGTTTTTCAGGGTCGCGAGCCGGCAACTCAGACGGTGCGAGGAGACCTTCTGGCCAGAATATTCTCTTCCCATCGACGAATCGACATAATTAAACAAGCAAAAAATATGCAGCTATCATCAGGAATCGTGCCAGACGAAGGAAGGGCAAAAAATGGACTCGCGGGGAATCGAACCCCGGACCACTCCCATGCTAAGGGAGTATTATACCACTAAACCACAAGCCCAATTGAATGAAAGATGACCTCAATCTAGGCTACATGAAGAAATGTGAATAATATCCTGCTAACATAGTACAGTTAGCTCGTATTATCATCCGATCCTTGCTATCCAGTTTCAATTGGCATGTGTTTTTTGAAATTCCGGAGATTCATACCACAACTATCACTAGGTGATCTTCTTGTAGAGCGGGAGTGGCTTGCAAAATTGGGTTCAACATTTCTTGTTTGTCTTTCATTCCAGGCTTGTTGAGTACCATCATATATATAGTCAGTTGTTGGAACTTGTACTACATTTCCCGCGGTCGTTTTCCAAGGTTCTAACTTGAATTGAACGTTTGAGTGTTCTAAGTCCCGGAGGTTACTACCGTGAACCACTAGCAAGATTGATCCCGGGGTGGATTCAACGGATACCAGTCAGAAAATTGAAGTTCATTGAAAATCGGAAGACTCGGACTTTTGTACCGACTAGCAAGAGTGGGTAGTAAATACTCGAAAATAGCCATTCATCACTCATTGCATCATATAAAGTATAAATTTACAAATCAACTATTCAAAATCCACAGATGGCAATCCCCTTTCATCCAAAGCCCGCTGTACAGCACTTTGAATTACGTGAATTGCATCGGCCCAAGTCACGATATCACTCTGTGCAGACCGAGGGGGTTGTTTCTCAACCAAATCATCCGGAGAGGCATGCTCGCCAACAAGCCATACCAGCCAGCGCACCACAGAAAAAGCTTTGTCAATATCCTTTTCATCGGAAATGACGCACCGCAGGTACGTGCATAGGGCCTGGACATCTTCCTCGTAGGGGCCATCGGTTGCAAAAGCCGAATGCCATGCCCCGACCGCATCCCGCAGATCTGGTAAAGCAGATAGACGCTGCGATGTGAAGACAGGGCGCTCGGGCAGAGGAGGTAGATGTAACACCTTTTCAACCTGAGCAGGAGCAGGAACAGGGGCGGCTGGTGCTTGTGGTTGGGAGGGTGGCCTGGTTGGCGCTGGAGCGGAGACACGGGGGATCTGGGCCATTCGTGCTCGCTTTTGTTCTTCGAGAATTTCTTGTCGGATGTCTTCAGGGAGTGCAGCGAGGAATTCTGCTGAGGCTTCAGGCTGTTCCTGTAGAGCTGGAGAAGGCTGTCGCGATGTCGTTTGGCTTGTTGACGTTGCAACAGCCGCAGCTCGTGGCAATGCAAAACTCGACTGTTTCAGAAGGCTGTTGGTAGTTGACGCAGATTTCGGAGGACGACCGCGCCTCTTCTTAGGAGGGGATGTTGGCCTTCTTAGTTTGAGTCCACTAGAAGATGCGGGTCGCGGTATAGATGCTGCTGGCAGCGGAGGTGGTGCCAAGGGGGCGGATGTAGTGGGTTGTTCACTGTAGTAGCCCAGGACTTCATTTCGAACATCATCGGGCAAAGCAGCCAAGATCTCCGGATCCAACTGGGATTGGGGAGGTAGATCGGTATTAACCGTTTCTCGTGAACGGGGAGGCGGACATGGAGAGCCAGAGCGGGAGTCTTGTCGGGGTTTTGCCTGTGCCACAAGCCTTGATCTGATATCTCCGGGTAGTTCTGAGATGATCTGAGGATCTGCCTGCGTGGGCATGATGAACTGAGATCCTGACATGTTCATTGGCTTATGCGCACTGTTGCTGAGGACTGGATCGACCTGGATCCTGGCAGAATCACCCTTTTGGGGACTGTCCAATTCATCAGGGTCCACATTCACCGGCTCCTTGCGTACGGGGGATGCCTGGAAATTGAGCTGGCGCTGGCTACTTTCAAGGGTTGTAGTGGGTCCAGCCTTGAGCGGCTCCAGCTTGGTCATTTGGACACCTAGACCTCTGAGATCACCAGGGGAGAAGTTGAAGCTTCGCAACATTGAGATGGCTTGTTTGCCTAAAATGTCGGAGGCATTGGTGGCCACGCCAATGACGACGCTTTTGTTGAACGTATCACACTTGCCGTGACCGAGGTGTTTTGTGGACTCAAGGGGAGCATCCATTGACCTCCGCATGACCTTTAGCGTAAGTTGTTTGCCCCTGACCAGGTTTTCAACAAGTCTCCCGTGGAGTTCTTTGCATAGAGAACTGACAAAGTCATCCGCTTGTTCCTGATTGACAAATCGGATGCCCCAATTGACCTCCGCCGAAACTGATTTTCGCAGTACTTCATTGCCGACCTCGGTCTTGTCGATACCCCGAGCATATTCCCATATTTTCAGGCCGGTTTTTTGCCCTAAACTGGATACCAATCTCTCCCGAGGAATATCGCGAACGTCCTTGACGAATTTAACACCAAGCTCCTCCATCTTACTTCCAAGGCTGTATCCAAAGCCCGGAAGATCTCTGATGGTCAGGTCTCCGATAAAGTCTAGGACGGCCTCCGGCTTAAGTTGGAACTGTCCTGCTGGCTTTGCTTTTCTCAGCGCCACTTTGGCTAATAAAATGTTGCCGCCGATCCCAACTGAAACGGCACATTCTGTCTTTTCTTTGATCGAATCCCGCAAGTTTTGGGCAATCTTGTCTGCCAATGCACGCTCACAATCGATAGACTCTTCTGACGCGTCTTGATTGTCCGAACCCCCCGCCTCCAAACATTGATTTGTAATATCGATGAGCGCTTCGTCAATGCTCACGCTTTGAACAATGCCATCAATAGCAAGGACAGAGCTGTAGAACTTGCGACTCGCATCCTCGTACGCCGGAAAGTCGTAAGGCAGTACCTGAAGTTGAGGGCATGCCTGCAGAGCACCTTTCATCCACATGCCGTTTCTCACACCGTGACCCCGCGCGACGTAGTTACAACTGGCGATCTCAGAACCAGGACCTGAACCATGAGCAATGGCCACCGGCTTCTCTCTGAGATCTGGTCGTTTCAGAATCGAAACTGCGGCGAAAAATGAATCAAAATCCACATGAAGAATGTATCTTCTTGATCCAGGTGCAGCTCTTCTTGGAGGAGGTTGCGATTGCGCCTTCTCCCTGGTTGCTGCTTGAAGTTGGGCTTTCAACTCAGCTTTCCAAGTTGACAGATGATGAAGTCTGGACTCTCGATAATATTGCTGAATGAAGTCGGGATTGGCAAAGCTTGAATTTCGCATTCGGGGGTCGGTGAGGAGCTGTGCGTTGTATTCCTCGGAGGTCATCTGGGGGTCCAGCGAAGGACTGGGTTTGCTTGCTACCGCAGGTATCCCCGAAATTTGCAGTTCTCTTTCAGGGGAAGCCTGACGTATTTCATCAGAAGTATCGGTAGTCATCGGCTTCTCGGGGGTGAGGTTTGAATCTCGGGGCTCCTTAATGGAAGAACTGGATTTGTCGTCATCGAGAGCAGTGAAGCTTGGGAAATCACCATAGTCGGATTGTGAGGGCTGACTAGGGGAGTTTGGAGATGTCCGGCGTGGCTTAGATGGAGTTTCTGACATCCCTGTTGAGCTCATCGATTTTATTTGTGCATTGTACCAGCTCTTTCTGGATTCGTCTCTGTAATTCGATTGGGGAGTGTTGGTCTGACTGCCAAAGCGACCATCACCGAACTTTAAGATTTTTTGAGCATGACCTTCGTCTACCACACGATATTCATCCCAAGGAAGTAAACGGCCGGCCTTAATGCTTTCGGTTATCCAAGCAGGTTTCACGATGCGATACCGTCGAAACTCTTCTCGTTTCTTTGGGGTCAATGAACTGGCGATTATATGCGTAGCAATAGTCTTACTATCTAGGTATTGTAGAAAGCCACCACCATGACTGACAATGAGACGGTGGAGATCTTGGAGGGAGGGTTGGGTGTAGCCATTAACATGCGCAACGACCCCGCGGAAGATGGGTGGACAGTCGCCGGATGTCGATCGGATTTCTGCGTCTAAATTCTGAAGTTTGATCTTCTTCCGGCGCATATAATCTGCAAAGCCGCCGAAGCTGGAGGCTTCATACTCCTCGCCGGTCTCATTGTTGAAGTCATCTATGTAATGGTGTATTAGAAGGTAGGGTCCTATCGACTAAAATGAGTGGTAAAACATACGGTTCTCGATCCGCTTCCGCACCGCACTAGAGGAGGCATCATGACGAGAGCCCATGCTGGGCCAGAAAAACCACCATGACCATCAAATGGGTCAACGAGAGACTTTACGGTTGATAGCGCGTGCGCGGCGACATCACGCGTTCCGGCAGAAATTGCAAGGCACGTGCAGGCGGTGGATACACCGGTGAACAGAGGCAAATCATATGGCGGTGAGTCCACTTCAATGGATGTGATTGGCTGCTTTGCAGAGGCGGGCTGAAAAATGGCAGGAAAAAAAAAACCAAAAAAAAAAGAGCTCCGGCGGATCTGCCATCGCTGCTTTGGGTCTATCTTCGATCTTTTTCTTTTCCCCATCCACGCCCGTTTTCCCAGTGGCTCATTCTTTTCCCTCTCTCTTTTCCTGTTTACTATCTGCATTTACTTCTCTCGATTTATTTCACAATGTCTGCCGTGCAGCCTGTCGCCTTCTATGCCCTCCGGGTTCCTCCCGGTGCTATGGTTGCCGCCGTGCCCAATGCCGCCGCATCGGTGAGTACAAAATCTTGTTGGTATTCGTCCGAATCCCGCCATTGACCATTTATCCTTTAGTTCCGTGTGAGCATGGCCGCTATCGACCCTGATGAGGCCCCCGAGCTCGATGCCGATAGCGAGGCTGGCAAGCCCTCTCGCGCGACCCTGAAGATTGTTCGCCCTCCTCCCGGTCTTGACTTTGACGAGGATGATGAGGACTACAGCGACGAGGAGGATGATGAGGAGGATGATGAGGACTCTGATGACGAGGAGGTCAACGGTGGTCCCAGCGACAAGGAGAAGGCTCGCAAGCTGAAGCAGGCCGCCGTCCAGAAGGAGCTGGCTGAGGCTATGGAGGAGGACGATGAAGATGATGAGTCTGACGATGGTGGCTTCGATCTGAAGGCTGCTATCTCCAAGCTTATCAAGGGCAAGGGCCCCGCTACCGATGATGACTCTGATGATGAGTCTGACGAGGAACTCGACCTCGACGAGAACGTTGTCTGCACATTGAGCCCCGAGACGGTAAGCATTGATTTTTTCTTCTTGACAATCGCAAAATTTCTAACTTGTCTATAGAACTGGCAACAGCCCCTCGATTTCACTGTCTGCGAGGGTGAGCGCGTCTTTTTCAAGGCCACCGGTAACCACACCATCTACATCACTGGTAACTACGTCATTGGCCTCGACGAGGGCCGTCCTGAGTTCGATGAGGATGAGGATGATGAGGATGAGTACGACCTGTCTCCTGATGAGGATGAGCTCGACATGGACGACATCATGGCTCTGGACGGCGACGACAGCGACGACCTGGATGATATGGAAGATCCCCGCATCACCGAGGTTGACAGCGAGGAGGAGGAGGCCCCCAAGCTGGTTGAGGCCAAGGCCAAGGGCAAGAACAAGCGCGCTGCCGAGGAGGAGAGCCTCGATGACCTGATGGCCAAGACCGCCAAGGGCAAGGCTACCAAGGCCGAGGAGAAGGCCCAGCAGAAGAAGCTCAAGAAGAACGACGGCGCCGCCGCCGCCGTTGAGCCCAAGAAGGAGGCCAAGACCGACAAGAAGGTCCAGTTCGCCAAGAACCTTGAGCAGGGTCCTACCCCCTCCGGTGACAAGCCCACCGGCACTCTCGGAGTGAAGGAGGTTCGGGGTGTCAAGATCGATGACAAGAAGCTCGGCAAGGGTGTTGCTGCCAAGAGCGGCAACACTGTCGCTATGCGTTATATCGGCAAGCTCGAGGATGGCAAGGTCTTCGACTCCAACAAGAAGGGCAAGCCCTTCTCCTTCAAGCTCGGAAAGGGCGAGGTCATCAAGGGTTGGGACATTGGTGTTGCCGGCATGGCCCCCGGTGGTGAGCGTCGCATCACCATCCCTCCTCAGCTGGCCTACGGCAAGAAGGCTCTTCCCGGTATTCCCGGCAACTCCAAGCTCATCTTTGACGTTAAGCTGCTGGAGATCAAGTAAATTAATTGCTGATTTGTGTCCTGAGTCTTCTACCATTGTTTCCCAGGGTGTTATTTGTGGCTCCGGTTTGATTGCATGATTTCCCGTGATATCCGGCTTGTTTCTTTTATATTGCTGTCTCTCACTCTCTTGAGGAGGCCGAGACCATCACGAGGAGATTATCCCCCCTGCATGGAAAAAGTGCCTGATTTGTTTGTTGTAATTTGTACCTGTTCATGTGTATCTGAATCTATTTTGCCTAACTGGCTTTTCTATTCCAGTTTTCTTCAAGTTTGCTATCTTCGAACCCTGTAGAATGTCCCAAGCACTATATACTATATGGTCACGGTACTAGTACTACACACCTCGTCACTTTAGGCAGTTGCTACCATGGGAACCCTAACCTAAACTCAACGCCGTGCCTGCCTTTGGTGAAATACATTCCATTCCGCGGTTTCCTTCTCGCGGCCTTCTGATTTTGGAATTGTTCAGGCTTTTCTACATTTCATATCTCAGTAATTTAACTTCAACTGCCTCCATCTCGACATTACCATCCCATCACCTCCTTTCTTGATAAAACCGAGTCACATTCTTTCCTTTTATATTTGAACAACCATGCTGTGAAAGCAGACAGCCTTTATACACTTGCTTTTCCCTTTGGAATGCTTCCTACTGTATATACGACATGACTCACCCACGAGGCAAGAAGCTACGAAAACGACGCAGTGTCTTCGGTCTCTGGATTCCAGCCAAAGTCGTTCCTTTTAGCAACAGATTCGATCCGTCCTCAACTGATTCTGCAGTGTCAGACTCTCCTGCGTCAGTTTCCATCATTCGTCCCCGCAGAAGTCGAGATCGTCTGAAAGTCCGCTTGACTCGGAGTGGATCGAAGATTCTATTCTTATTTGGACTGGGAGGATCTTCCAACAGTTAGTGGTGGCCCATCGACATACTTCCTCTGGCCTGGAAACTAACTACTAGTCACAGGTAATAAGACGAGTGCCGGGTTTAGATCCTGTGGAGATATTTCAACTCCGGAAGGAGACCAGACCCCATCATCCGAAGTTGCAGAAAGAGGCAGCCCTATATTTTTGACTAGCGATGGCTCCCCAGAAAATGAATCGCCCGTTGTCGCTCGCTCAATCGATGTCCACCCGCCAACTACTCCCGCTCTCGACAACCCTGCTGAGACCCCCGCAGATTGCCATATATCAACGGCGGCGACTGATATACGGACCGGTGAATGCGAGACGCAAAAGCACTTTGCCAATGAAGATTCCGGTTGTTTTCTCATTGGTAGTGAAGCAGCAAGCCCCCCGAACTCAACACTAGTTGACAGAGTTTCTCAACGATTCTCCAACACATTTGGGCATCCAACAGTTATTCGCCGTGCCCACTTGCGATCAAGACCAAGTATTCCTTTCCAGGAATATTCGAAAACAAGCACTCCCGATAAGCAAAGGGATGGTGCCGATGACAGTTCCGACCCCTCCACGGCTCCGAGTAGCAACGAGTCCCCCCTTGTCGGAGTTTCCACCCCGCCGACTCCAGTGACCTCTGAAGAGAAATCCACCTCATCAGAAAAATATACTGTGACTTCGGGAGGACTATATTTGCCGGACTGTGCTTCAGATCTCAACACTACCGCGGGAAGCAAATCGCCAACACTCGCACCATCCATCTTGACCATTGAAGCTACCTCAGCAGCCAAGATATACCTGGAGCTATATTACAATTCAATCTTCCAGAATGTTGACCCAAGAGTGCACCGACAGCATGAATTGGAGCAGCACATGTATGCTTTTCAACTCTCCCCCGAGGCCCAGACCGAAACTAGAAGAAACTGGCTTCTCCAGGAGAACGGATATTTACGCCAATGTCGAAACTTGAAAACGAAGATGCGAAGCACCCGAGTCGAAGGAATGATTTCTATTGCTGGCTACAAGACCATCAAGATACTGGGTAGAGGCAGCTTTGGTGTGGTGCGCCTTGTACGTGAGAAAGACGACACCAAGAGCGATGGCGAGGTAGAGCGTACATCCAGACCAGAGAGAACTTTGTCCAACCCTAGATCCAAAGCTATTGGAGCATTGAGATCCGCAGCAGACGGAGCCAAAAATGGCCGGCGGAAGGTTATGATAGGAGAGAAGAAGGAGGTATACGCAATGAAGGTGATCAGAAAGCGCGAAATGATCAGCAACTCCCAGGAGGGTCACATTCGAGCGGAGAGAGATTTCCTTGTTGCATCCGAAAGGTCTCAATGGGTGGTTCCCTTGATAAGCAGCTTTCAAGACAAAGCCAACCTTTACCTTGTCATGGATTACATGGTCGGCGGAGACTTTCTTGGGCTGTTGATCCGCAAAGACATTCTTCGTGAAGAGTGGACCAGATTTTACGTCGCAGAAATGATTTTGTGTATCGAAGAAGCTCACCGACTCTGTTGGATTCACCGTGATATTAAACCAGACAACTTCCTCATTTCCGCCTCCGGTCACTTGAAGATTTCTGACTTTGGGCTGGCTTTCAACGGACATTGGTCTCATGACCAAGTTTACTACCATAATCAGCGCTACTCTCTTCTGGAAAGGCTCGGTGTTACTATCAAAGGCGACAAAGAAGATCAGTCTCAGATGGCAGAGAATGAGGATAATTCTCCTGATCCAAGGCTCCATGGTCTGGAAGACCCCTCCAGATACAGCCCGCCATCGACGGATTTGTTGGAGTGGCGTAACGGCAAAGAGAGACGAAGGTTCGCAAAGAGCGTGGTAGGAACAAGTCAGTACATGGCTCCAGAGGTTATCCGAGGTGAGATGTACGATGGGCGATGTGACTGGTGGAGCCTAGGAGTCATTATCTACGAGGTGAGTGGAGAATCTGCACAGCAAAGGGTGGCTTCCTGAGTAATATGTAGTGTTTTTATGGGTTTACCCCATTTGCCTGTGAGAATCGCCATGACACCAAGGTGAAAATCCTAGTAAGTTTCAACCCCAGACGTTTCTTGCTAAGCATTTTGCTCTAACATCGGCACCGTAGCAACACTCAAGAAGCTTGAAATTCCCCAGGGAAAAACCCACCGACAAGATTGTATCGCAAGATGCAATCGATCTCATCAGTCGAATTCTCCAGGAACGAGAGTTTCGACTGTGTTCCCCGAGATACCATGTCAATGACATATTGATCGGCCGGCCTGTCACCTCCAATTTCTTGTACTCGATGGACCCTCGATATGAACACATCAACAGTTATTATGTGTTCCCGAATGACGCCGTGGAGATCAAAGCCCACCCATTCTTCAGAGGAATCCAGTGGAACCAACTTCATTTGACTCAACCGCCAATGACCCCCCGCGTCAAGAACTGGGAAGACACCCGATATTTTGAAGATTGGAAATCCAGTGGCAACGCCGAAGAGTCCGTAGGGGACAGCGACAATCAGGAGTCCGAGGAAAAGTTCGAGGACAAACAGAATGTTTCGCTGATGGAGGTCTCCTCATCCCATCAAATCCTCCCGTTGCCTGATCATCCGATGCCTGATGTTGACGCTATTACTCTTACAAATGTCGACTCTAAAAAGGCGCCGGCGACTAAGAAGAAGAGGGAGAGAAAACGTCCTCGTGACAAGATATTGCGAGACAAGAGAGCGGGCAAGACAGCGCTGGAAATACGCAAGAGGTCTGTCTTTTTGGGGTACACTTATAGACGACCGATAGGCCCGGGGCTCGCTCTCAGTCCAGATCGTGGCCGTCAGAGGATTGGCAGGGGGGAGTTAATGGACCTCTATGCCTACTAAGTGGTTTTTTGAGATGAGTTTTTGGGATGTTTGGTTGCGATTCTTTCTATTGACTTTCTACGTTTTGGTGTTTGGTTACCCTGATTGTCTTATTCATACCAGCCCTTTTCTGTAAGGCACTTGCTGCTTTCTACAAACCTCGTCTTGGTTTTCCCCCGAGTCCACCCCCCTCTCGCTCCTGTATATTAATAACAAAATATCAACTAATCATGGCGTTGCCAGTAGTGCACTTCCTGTATCTCAAGACAGTCGCAAGGCCATTTACATCGAACTGCTAATAGTAATTGGGAAATATGCCCAGGTGAGCTTCCGGTATCATTGTTTGATAGATTGCTGCAACGGTGCACGCTGAGACCATACTGTACATGTGTGAAAGGAAACGCCAAATAGCACGAGGGTGCTTCAGTACGCCATGGCTGCCAGTCTAAGCTGGCGGAAAAGCAAATAAAAAAGCAAAATCCAGTACCATGCACACGCAGAAAGATAGTCTCTCCCCAACGCCAATTTCTATCCTTGAGTTTTGACTGCACCATCGCTGGACCGAGAAAAAAAAGAGAACAACCGCAGACCGCAGAAAAGTGCGAAATAGCAACCCGGGGTTCAAGATAGGGAGGGGGTATCACATTGAAGAAAGAGGAGGCAAAATTATGGTAAAAATATAAAGCTACCTCAGAGAACAGGGGCACTCATGGAGAAGGCCGAGTCAGTGACTCGGTCTTCAGGCTTCATGGTGCCATTAAGCAGAGGACAAAGTTTCTTGTTGGTTTTGATGTGTCCAACTTGTCCACAGTTGGCACACTTGCGCTGGGTACCGGCAGGCTTTCCGTCAGCCGAGGAATCGCCAGAGCGAGAAATGCCCTTTTGCTTCTCTCGAGCAAAGCGGCGCTCCTTGTTACGGTTGAGCCGGCTCAGCTCATTTTCAATCAGTTTGCGATTACGGGCATCAACCTCGGCATCTCCTGTTGGCTTGAGAGATTCCAGCTTGGTGGTGAGGGCTTCGCTGCGGTGGCGGTGTTGAATGTATTGTTTGATGACGCGCGGGTCTCGGACGATTTGTTCTCTCTCGACGATTTCACCATTGTCGGCCTTGATTTGACGCGTGATCCGTAGAACCTTGCCCTTTTGAGTAGCGAAGCTCATCCTACTGAACTGGCTAGTTGTCTCATCGTTGTGATGATAAGGAGCCGGAGTAGGTGCTTCGGATCGTGGTGTTGGCTTATTGAAGTCTTCTTCCTCTTCTTGATCGACATCGCTCTCTTGGTCGGAATGCTCAATAGTGGAGGAGAGACTGGCTTTCTGGGAATCCCAAATTCGGCGAATAGAAGTCTCGTAGGACTTTTGCTGGCGCGCAACGTTGTAACTGTGACCGCCGAGCTCTTTTAGTCGTTGTGCGTCCAACTTGTCCTCCACACTTTCACCGATGGCTTTGAAGCCACCTTTCATGGATGTCTTGATGAAACTGAAGCCCTCGCCACGAGCGGTGGGATCACCTTCGCCGTGGAGTTTCAGCATCGCTTTGCCCTGGGATGCTAGCAAGAAATTGCGACTGGCTTTCCAAGGAGCCATTTGTTGCTCAAAGCTCTCGCTCTCTTCGTCGTCGTCGTTATCGTTGTTGTTATCTGCGTCGTTACCAAAGCCAGTATCGTGAAGGTGTTGCTGGCCAACTTGCATTGATTCCAAAAGACAGACATCTTCAGGTTGAACCCATGCTCGTATGGTATCTTGGTCCGGGAGTGTGGAATCCAGAGGTTTCCAGTACTTGGTGTCCTTGTCATGCTGCAAGAAATCCTTGACTTTTTGTCTGTTCTGCATGTCGGTAGTGCCGGGGATATGTGCTGTTACGTCACTAATCGAAAGCCGGGAGTCGGCACTCTTTTTCAGAAGTCGGTAGACAAGCATCTTCATACGATTCTTGGCAACAGTGGTGACTTTGCGGGAGTGGGGACCAGGGATATCCACGGAAGGAAATTGCTGTCCAGCAACATAGAAATTTTCGATATTGCGAATAAAGAAATTGCTGCCCCCGGAGCCGGTAGAGTTGCGAACTACCAGGAAGTCGTTGGACTTGGCTTGATGCGGGAAAAGAGGTGCTCTATACATCGAATTTGAAATTGCTGGGGTGATTTCACCGGGGTCCACATGTCCAAAAATGGAGAATGGACTCTTGTCTTGAGGTAGCAAAACAGCAGTCTCTCCGATGTCTGCCCTTGGGCGGGTCGGATCATCTGGGTTTTTCCGCCGGTAGTAGTTTATAAAACGGTTGCACATGCCGAAGTTAGAGAGAGCCATTGGGGCTTCCTCGGAGTACTCCACAAGCAGGATACTGGAGTTATCTGCCATAGAGAGGGACTTTGTTGACTCAAAGAGGGCCTTGGGATCTTTGCCCTTGTAATGCTTGCGTTTGACATGTGTTGGGTTTTTGAACCAAGAAGTTTGACCTTGCCGGAAGACCATGGCAGGCCGATGGAAGGATCGGGATTCAGATTTCGCCAGCTCCGTTTTGTAGTAGGGCCACTGCAGTCGCAAGGCCGGGAGAGCATGCTCCAAAGTCACATTGCCGAGTGTGCTTCGGATCTTGTTTTGATGATTCTGCTTCAGCATGTCGTAGGCCTGGTCGTTCGAGATATTGTATCGCTGAGTCAGACGGCGAGTAGTATTCAAATCAACCTCCTCTCCATTACGAGGGACGGCATGTTTGGGTTTTTGAACAACAGAATCGGGCCTTAGCTCTTCGACAAGAATATTAGGATCATTCATATCGATGGTGACCTTCTTTGCGATCTGTGAAAGTGCTTGTTCCGGGTCATCGAGGAGTGGAATGTCGAGGTGAGACAAGGCAATAACATCCATAGGAGTTGGTCCAGTTTTACGCTTCTTCGTAGGATGGTCTGCATCAACCAGCCAATCCTCATCGTCATCGAGTAGATCAGCCGCGGGCTTCTTTGGCTGATGTTTCTCCTTTTCTGCCCCAGAGAGGTCTTCGTCCCTGACATCCCAATCTGCACAAATAGTGCGAAGATCTTGCATGGTGAATCCGCCGGGAAGCGCCTCATCCAAATCCACATCTGCTAGTTCGATATCCTCCTTTGACTCCTCTTCCTCCTGTGTGGCCTCGGTGATCATCACGATACCCAGGGACTCATGGTCAAGACCACGCTTAGTTGCTTGACCAGTTCGAAAGACGCGCTCCTGATCCGGAGCTAGTTCAATATTGACCTTGGTGGGAAGGACTGGTTTTGGAACTTTCAAAGGTTGTTTTCCAAGGAAAATCGCCTTTTTATGAGGAATGAGCTCAAGCCAGCGCGGGAGAGCGCTGCGGTCAAAGCTCGGGAATAACGAGCGGAGAAGTTCCTCATGATTCTCTGGTGGTGCCGGGAGGGTTTCAGGCCCCATTATCGAGGACATCGCAAACAGTTCCTGCTGTAGCTTCCAAGCGCGTAGGGTCGCTGGGTCCATATCCTCTGACAGGACACTTTCATCATCCTCAAAATCATCCTCAATCTCCATCTGCTGGGGTTCGGGCTCTGGAGCAGGTGGAATAGGAGGCAGTTCAACGGGTTGGGTGGTCACTGTTGGCTCCTCATCTTCGAAGAGACCCTGGGTCTGATCTGCCTGATCAGCAGCGGGGGACATAGGTTCATCACCGAAAAGATCATCGAGATTGTCCTCCTGTCCCTGTGTGTCTGCACCCTCCTGCTCTCCGAATATGTCATCTCCACCCCCGAAAAGATCAGCGTCCTCCTGACCAAGGTTTGCGAAAGGATCTTCGTCCGCATCGTTGGTTGAAGGTTGTAGAGGCGCAGCGGACGTCTCCTCGGGAAGTTCGTCGTCGTCAAAATCTTCGTAGTCAACAGCATCGTCTGCCTTCTCGCCAACGTCGAGGTCTCGCGACAAGAAGTCAAGTTGCGGGCCGCTTTCGTAGTTGTTCAGCTGTCGCATCACATTGTCGAAGTCGGCATCATCCGGCTCCCCGGAGGGCTCATTTTGAGTGGCGTGTGGCATATTTGGCTTCAAAGGGAGAGATGGCACCCTGAGAGAGGTGAGGCCGAGATATCGCAAGGGCACAGGCGAGGCGTGTGGAACGATGGATGAACGAAGGGTGACAGGTAGCCAGGCAGGCAGAGTTTGGGGTTTATGATGCGCACATCGAGGAGCGGATCCTATCTGTCGACTAAGCCGGATGGGATACGCGGTCGGCGTAAAGGTTGCGTGTGGAAAAGAAGGAGGGGAGAGAAGTGAAGGATGAGGATATGTAACTGGGCTCAGGCGCGGCACCGCGGCCAAAAAGCCGCGCGCCTGGGCGCTAACCCGATCGGGCAATCAGCTAAAGCGCTCAGCACTCGAGCCGAAAGATGGAATTTTGATAGGCAGATAAGAGGGCGATATCTGAACTAGATACAAGGATGAAGGATACGCAGTCATAAAAGGTGATATGCAGGCTGAAGTCTTACACAGCCACCATACTTTTACTAGACGCCAAGTGAAAGATATTACGAATCAACCTTGAAAATACTTGTTAAATTTGGATATAGGGCAAGAAAGAGAGCATATTATGATTGTACATTGAAACCGCCGTAGTAAATGCACAGCGCTTTGCTGTGACCCTCCATGCAGTAGTGTATCACTGCCGCCTTGCTGTCGCCCCGGGCGAATTTCGCTAGTTGCTTCACATCCGAGGTCCTGGGTAAATACAAAGCCATGTGTTCACTGAACGCAGAGTATTCTTTGTAAAGAGTCTCCAAGGAGTATGGTTCCATGGTCTTCAGATTGAAAACTTCATCAGAGCGGTATCCCGGTCCTAAATCAAGAGTCAGCAATATCCGAGAACAAGAGCATCGATGAAACATACCACCCCATGGAGGACTTGCGAAGATGACACTGTATGGGGCTAGGTCTTTAAGCTGATTTTTTAGGACCTGGAAGCAGTCCCCTTCGAAGAAAGTGATCTGTTTGTCCACCCCATAGATCTTCGCATTATGCCTGGCACATTGTAGGACAGCAGGATTCTTTTCGATTGCATAAACTCGCTTCCACTTTCCGGTCTTGGCGAAGGCGATCGTATTGCCTCCGGCACCAGCAAATGCATCAATCAAGATGCTGCGGCCTGCAGGTGCTCTCTCTGCGATGTGTGCCGCGATCTGGCTATGGATTGATTAGTTTAATGTAAGGGTGAGATTGGAAGGACAGAAAACTACTCACTTAGCAACGGGCTCTGGAGTAACTCCAAACCAGGCATCATCTGTCAGCCAAACTCCTTCGTCATATTTGGAGAAGATGCGGTAACGCTGGGACCAGTAACTGTTATGGGTTAATTGATGTTCCGAGTGGGAAAGATGCCAGGAGTCTTACTTTTGGATATCCCACGGTACTTCCTGCAGGTCACTGTAATGATGCACCTCAGGAGGTGCCTCCTCTTCGTCGGCCATGGCGTCGTATCAAGTTGTAAGAGACAGGCAGTGGCATGGAATGAGATCCCATGGGATCCTAATGGTCGATCAAGATAAATTGCCCCCGATAACCGATAACGCGCGCGGCGTGGAATGTGTTTGCCGTGTTTGCACCGATATTTGGCCAGCTCGCGAACTCCAAGCTTCATCCTCTCCAGCCTCAACTATTCCCCCGCATTTTATTTCAGATCAGCTCAGTAGCTAATCGACATAATGTTTGGCGCACTTAACCGGTTTATCGGACGACTGGACGGTGAGCCTTCACAACAATCCCGGGCTGGGCCTAGCGACAACGCCTTTGGTTTTCAAGTACTCCGCAATAAAGACAAGGAGATACCCTTGGAGCCATGGTTTGATTTCGTTGTGGGAATTAATGGCCATGCGATTGTATGGAGATAACATACCCCCTGGAATACTTGATCCATGGTTGCTAAATTATTGTATGTAGGAGGATCCTGACCCAAACCTCTTTGCGACAGAGGTTCGCAATTGCGCCGGTTCAAGTGTGACGCTGGAGGTCTGGAGTGCGAAGGTACCGCAAATATGCTTGATGATTCAAAGAAGAAAGCAATATTGACGAATTGTTACATAGGGTCAACGTACTCACACGGTCACCATTCCAATTCCAGCCACAAACCCGTCCCTCGGAGTCGCTCTACAGCTAGCCCCTCTCAACTCTACCCAAAACATTTGGCATGTACTCGGGATCCCTTCGCCCTTAAGTCCAGCATATCGTGCAGGCCTTCTCCCACATTCGGATTATATTATTGGAACCCCAAGCGGAACTTTAAGAGGAGAGTCGGCCCTCGGGGAATTGGTAGAAGATCATCTCAACCGCACCCTGGTTTTGTGGGTATACAACAGCGAGTTCGATGTGATACGGGAGGTGGAGCTGGTTCCCACTCGAGGCTGGGGAGGCGAAGGTGCTGTTGGTGCTGAGTTGGGATTCGGTGCTTTACATCGACTACCTGTTGGACTAGGCGAAGAGGTCGAGGGCCCCGGAGAGCTCGTCTTTGAGACCCGAGAGGATGGAAGTTCCACGGCATTCCCACAGGCTGGTGGCATTGGACCGGAAGCTGGAGCGCCAGGCCAATTCTTGGTTCCTGCCAATATCGTGTCACCTCCCCCTCTCGCTACACAGACAGCAGTGACTTCGCCGCCGGAGGCAAGGTCATCCTCAAATCGCCGTGGAAAGACACGACCTTCTGCATCCCCCAATAGGGCATTCGATGATTATTTTGCTGAAGGCGAACAGAAGAGCCGGGAGCAAGACTACATATCGTCCCGTAAAGGAACACCCCTTCCTCCGCCGCCAAAGGCCGGCGTTTCTCCAGGTGCTGGTACCTCAACCCCTCCAGCAGTCGAGGCTGTGGAAGGGGAGCCTGGTCCATCCCAAGAAGAGTGATGGAATGATATGCATTACTGTCGGCTTTGACGCCGAGAACTTTGAATTTTTAAGAGTTATACCAATTGCAAAGCAGTACAGTACAATAAACTTCTCCCTGCTAAGTGCTACAGGCGAGCCATTTCGAAAGCAATGAAATAGAAGACTTCAAGATGGATTTCTGTTGACAAAGGGAACTGGTCCGGATTATATCGTCGGATCTGCGAGTTCTAAACGTACATATGCAAAAAAAGAAATCCCCGCAAGCCACGTGTGGGCTGACGGTATCAAACCAAAATAACCTTCTAGTGACCCTTACTCACCAACTGCTCCAGCTTCTTACGGCCCTCGCCAATCTTATCTTCCATCATCTGGCGGGTCATCTGGCTGTGCGCAATGCTGGTGTACCAGATGCGCTCTGCCCGCTCACGAGCAGCCAAGTGTTGATCCGCAACGGCAGGGAACTTCTTCTCATACTCCCAGGCCAAATCAGAGATGTTACGCATAGTCACGGGGAGAAGAGACCAGGCAGCGATGGTGCCGAAGGCCAGAGGGGACATGGTGCGAAGGAGGATACCGCGGTTGCGTGACACAATGGAGCCGGCCATGGCGGCCACAACAACGTAGACACCGCCTGGGGTCAGGTTCTCACCCGACTCAGCAGAAGGCGCGAGCGACGCAACGGTGTTGGTGAACGCATTTTCGATGTGAAGAGCCCGGGAAAGGAAGCTGTTGAAGCCGTTCTCTGCGGCAAGGGAGTTGTTGTAGAGGAAGAGACGGGCTTGTCGGACCTGAGCGGTCAGGATATCTGTCGGGGTAGGCGAAGAGGGAGCTGAGGGCAACAGGGGTAGGGAAATTTCCTTGCTAGGAGCCTGTTCCACAGGTGCAGGTGCAGGCGTAGGGGCGGCGGGCTTAGAAAGCTCGGGGATATCAGATGGGATGTCGTCGTAGATGGGTTTCCGCTGCATCGGGCAAATCATCGTATGTCAGATATGTTCATTTTGAATTCGAAGTTGATTGATGGGATAAATGGGGTATCTCACGTCACGAGCATCTTCCGCAAAAGCTGTCTGCTTGGGGTACAGAGCCATGCCTCCAGCGAGGAGGGTGGCTGCGATCGGAGCCACAGCCCGCTAGGAACGTGTCAGCACGAGATTGACCAGTCAATTGCAAGCGAGATCATCGGGAATGGCTGAAGACCAGTTCACATACTTGCTGCAACATCGGGCGGAACGACATCCTGGATGTGGGGGAGGTGAGGTGAGGTAGACTGAGTCGAGGATGAAGCAAAGTCGGGTTGAAGTTGAGGCGGGAATTCTTCGGCTCGGCGGAAACCAGAAAACTCCGTCATTGCCCGCGCGCTCTCCTTCTTTTCCCCAACTTCTCGCTCTCGACTTCGACTTCTTGACCTCGATTTCCTTTGTGGTTTTGGTAGCCTTTTGCATTTTGGATTTATTATTTGCATTTATTCCATTTGAACCATCTATACCATGTTTCGCCCTGTTGGGCGCCGCGCGTGGACATGCCGCGAATGTCTCCTGCGCAACCACTCCCGAACCTTTGCAAGCGCCGCGTCTCCTGCTCCTCGATTACAACCAGATTACGTCCCAGTCGACAATAGCTCACCGAGGAAGAACGCCGACGACGATGCTTTACGCCGCGTATTCGACTCACAGCCATTTTGGAAAGATTTCTCGCGCGCACGAAACGCAACATCGTCCAAGTCGGCGGGTTTAGTTCAGAACCAATACTTGACGAGCCCCGATGGCTTCAGAGCGTTTGCTCACGTATCCTTGCACAAATGCCAGGCTATTGTAGCCAAGGTTCTCGAGGCCTCGACCCTGGATGAATACCGAGGACTGGCACGGAATTTGGACCGACTCAGCGACCTTCTTTGCCGTGTGATAGACCTTTCCGACTTTATTCGAACCATTCACCCCGATCGACGAATCCAAGAAGCAGCGACGCAGGCGTACGCTCTCATGTTTGAATATATGAATGTGTTGAACACTACAACGGGCCTCCATGAGCAACTGGGCAAAGCTCTTGATAACCCGGAAGTGACGTCGCACTGGACAGAGGCGGAAACCATTGTCGCCAAGATTCTGATGAGGGATTTCACAAATTCGGCAATTCATATGCCACCGGCTGAAAGGCAGCGATTCGTGAACCTCTCTAATGATGTCAGCCAGGTTGGCTCAGACTTCTTTGGGGGAGCAGAGCCAGCAAGGTCACAGGTAACGTTCGGTGCCAACAGCCTTCAAGGGCTAGATCCTATTGTGATCCAGCAAATCAAGAAGTGGAATAACAAAGCACCGGTACCAACGATGGGAATTGTCCCTAGACTTGTTCTACGATCCGTACGAGACGAAGATGTGCGGAAAGAGGTATATCTCGCAACGCGGACATCTAGTTCCCGCCAAATTCATCGCCTAGAGAAACTATTGAAGAAACGAGCCGAACTCGCTCAGATTTCTGGTTTTAACAGCTTCGCCGACATGACCCTAAGCGATAAGATGGCCAAAAGCCCCGAGGCGGTTTCGAATTTTCTGACTTCCCTCATCTCAAGCAACCAGGGTCTTGTGAGTGAAGAACTATCCCAATTGCAAAAAATGAAAGGTAGTGCACTCAAGCCATGGGACCATGCATTCTATGTCCATAAGCGTGTAATGGAATATTCCCAGTCTCGCCGCTCACGTGAATTGAGCGCCGTTCCTGAGTTCTTCTCGCTCGGGACGGTCATGCAAGGTCTCTCTCGACTCTTCGACCGGCTTTATGGTGTTCGTCTTGTTCCCCAAGAGACAGCTCCTGGCGAGACCTGGCATCCGGATGTTCGCCGACTGGATGTCGTAGACGAGTCCGAGAAGCACATCGCGGTCATCTACTGTGATCTTTTTACTCGAGCTAGCAAACTGCCAAATCCAGCCCATTTCACCCTGCGGTGCTCGCGCGAAATTTCGGCCGATGAAGTTACAGAATGCGCTTCCCTACATGAAAATGCGCACCCGAATGATGGCATGGCTACTGCAGTCGATCCTCAGACCAAGACCCTGCGCCAGCTGCCAACAATTGCCCTTGTTTGTGATTTCCAAGAGCCGGTCACAAATGGATCGGGCCGCCCCACGCTCTTGAGTGAACAAAGTGTACGCACTCTATTCCACGAGATGGGCCATGCCGTCCACTCGATCCTAGGCCAGACGCCGCTCCAGTCAATCTCTGGAACTCGCTGTGCAACCGATTTTGCTGAGCTTCCCTCCGTGCTGATGGAGAGCTTCGCTACTGCCCCCGAAGTTCTTTCTCTGTATGCGCGTCACTGGAAGACTGGCGAGCCTCTGTCTGAGAACATGATGCGCAGTATGGAGTTGGATCGGACTGCCCACGGATCTATATACGGTGCTGTTGAGAACGAGGCGCAGATCCTTATGGCTCTCGTCGATCAAGCATATCACTCCATTCCTTCGAGCGACGCAACTAAGGGTATCGATACCACCGATATCTACCACAAGGTGTTCTCTCAATACTCTAGCCTCCCCGACCCGGAAGATGTTGGGCCTCGGACTTCGTGGCAAGGCTTCTTCGGTCACCTATACGGCTATGGTGCCACCTATTATAGCTACATCTTCGACCGCGCTATTGCCAACAAGATCTGGCAGGACGTCTTCCAGTCCGGCCGAACATCCGTGGATCGGGCTGCCGGCGAACGCTACAAAAACGAAGTGCTTCGTTGGGGCGGTGGCCGTACAGGCTGGGAGTGTGTCGCAGGGGTCCTGGGAGAACAGAACCCTTCGAATGCCAATGGCCGTCTTGTGGAAGGTGGTGATGAAGCTATGCGCGAGGTTGGTCGCTGGGGATTGGGCCGTGATGGGGTGTCGGGCTAAAGCATCGACCCTCTTATATTATGATGATATCCTATATGTAAATATATATGCTGAAATAATTCCCGGGTCGTTCCAGACTGTTCTGGTCCGAACCCCTGTCAAATAGTACTGGAACAATTTCCTGAACCTCAGTAGTTTGTGAACGGAGTTTTCGGCCAAGCCGACACCGTTGTAGATCACTCAAAGGAACTGCTTCTTGGCAGCTGCACAACCAGAGATCACAGGGAAGGATGCAGTAGCCTGCGCTTGACAAGAGTTGATTGGGTCGATTGTCTCAGCTCGGTCAAAGAAGGAAGCCATCTTTCGTAGGCGGCTGGTGGTGGGCGGTCCGTGTCTCACTTCTTTCGAGCGTGTCTTAGCGAGCGGCCAGGCCAGGGAACAAATACCAGCACCAGGTATGTTGATGTTGAGCTTGATTGATCAGGCTTTTGACTCCATTGCTCGAGGAGATTCTAAGCCTGATACTTGATGCCAGATTTCGAATTCTCAGTTCCGCTGCTGGTTTCCTACAATTCTATGGAGCGCCATGGGGGATAATGGGTATGGCGTGGGCTAGTCGCCCCGTGCATGTGGCTTGCTGCAATGGTACATCTGGGGGATACGATTGCATGCCGGTTCATGCCATGAGGGAGTTCGTCGTGCCTGTGATTATCCTTGGCCTAGGCATAGCCTTCGAGACCCTCCTGACCCTCCATCCTCAAAACACACAAACCGCCTCCTATCTGCTGTCTCATCTTTCTGAGATCTCGTCTTATACTTGGAACACGGAAGAAAGACCTTTACTGCAGGCTGCCTCGCGCTGCAGATTTACGTGCATACAACACCCCGCCGTGTCTTATCTTGCAGTTCCGGGCCTGCTCACCTTCAGCTCTCTCATCTCTGAAAAGGAGGGGGATACGAAGCAATTTCCGATTAAAGCACACCAAAATAACAACACAAGCAGGGTTTTTTGATTCATCGGAAACTAGATACGACATATCTCCCTCTGGACTTGGCCTTGTCGCCGCCTCTCTCAATCACTGCCCTTCCAGCAAACATCACAAGCTCGGTAGCTTCAAAATGCAAACTCCCAGTTTTCGCGATGATGCGTCGAAAATAAGTGACGCATCTTTTTCGACAGCCTACGATCAAACTGAAATACCCCCGCGTCAGCTTCGCCGGCGAAGCACAGTGACGACGTTGAAACGATGGGCGTCGAAGAGAGTGTCGCGTGCATCGTTGAATGATACCCAAGGAAATGAACTCAGCGAGAAGAACCTTTCATCTCTAGAACACGAGACGCGATACCCTGGAGGAAACAACAAGGATTTCAACCTGAAAGAAGTAGCTGAAGGGAAGGAGTTGGCGAAGAGAAATGGATCGATTCAAGAAGCCGCCGAGACGCTTCCGGACCATGACATGCAGGAAGACAGGGATCCATACATTCTCCAAGAGTATGATGTCTTTTGTCACGAGTTTACTTTGTCCGGCTCTCACCAGACGAAAAAAGATTTCGACTTGTCAATGCAAATAGGACAGGATGCCAATGGTCCGACAACAGGCAGATCTGAAATAAACCATACCCTGACCTCGCACTTGGCTGAAGAATCTGGATCGCCATTCAACAATTTTGACTATCAAGCGAAAATATCACAACCCCAAACAATTACTTCGATGTACCCCGGGAGGTCGTCAACAAACTACGAAAACTCGGACACTACTGGAAAAGAGGCCGGTTTCACAATACCCTCGACCTACCAACCCCAACCCCCCTCCCATGTTATGACTCCGCTTGTTTATATGGAGATGCAGCGCGCCACTCGCGAGCGAAAACTATCCCGGCAAAAAAGCCTCTGGCAACCACTCAGGTCGCTATTTTCAAACGAGTCGCTACATAGGCAATGATATTGATATGAGATTTTTTTCAAAGATTTAGGAGCTATCTTCCAAGCCATCACTGATCCAGAAAGGGGTGGTAAAAAGGGAATGTATATTTTACGAGCAAGGGAAGAACCGCCCCTGTAGCTCGTTCATAGCAATACCTAGGGATGCCAAAGTCAATATCTAACGTCTCGAATTGCTTCCAAGGTTTGATTGTGCCTTTTTGCTCTCAAATCTCTGTGCAGTGGAAATATATTGAGGCCTCCGCGCCATACTAGCACGATAATTTATGCTAGATGCCTCATGAATCTTGGTGAGATCCATCTGTGTCCAAGTTGCCAAAGGTGTCAATAACCCATCAACACTCCCCATAATGAAGTTTGAAAGTACCAGCATCTAGATCGACAGTGCATACATAATCTACATTTGAGTGAATTGGGCCAGGAAATGGGTCTGGTTCCCATCCTTCAAGATTGTCGGGCCTGTCACATAAATTTTTGATTGTCCGCAATGCTGACTCATTTTCAGGGTGGCTTATCTGCCCTCAAGGGTAACAAGAGTGATACCATTTCCCTAAAAGAGTATTTTGATGCCTGCAAGTCTTATGATACGGGCCATCCTAGGTGGAGCCAGCACACGTTCCAACGCTTATATGCACTCGATGCCTCCCAGCAGTGAGAATCTAGGAATGAATAGACTGTCAGCAAAATGTGGGGAACCTCGAAAAGACTAGATTCTCAAATGCTGAGCGGTGTGTACCTCTGTAGACATGTTCCACCAGGAGACTGTCGGTGTTGCAAAGTCTTCAAGATTGTCATGGTATGCTACATCAAGCTATCCCGGGTATTTTTCTTCGATTCATGAGCCTTTGCAAATCCGTACATGTTGTTGGGAAGCTTCCTTTAAAAAGATACGCGGATCTAGTACCGACTCGGAGACTTGGAACTTGAATACGAGCTGAAAGCTTGGCGGGCGCTCACCTGGGTAGACGTATATAATTAGGGACTCCCAACAAAACAAGCTTGGAATCTGACATGATCCTCAAGTCAAGTCCCAGAGCTTGAACGACATATCTTTACTTGGAATACACAATGTCAGAAGAAAGCGCAAAGTCCCAGACCTATAATGGCAGCTGTCACTGCGGACAAGTCAAGTTCACAGTACAGATATCACCACCTATCTCGGAGCAGTCCGTGACACAATGCAATTGTATACAATCCGTTTAAGTTTCTTTGAACATCTCACCAGCAAATTTGACGAAATTGATTATCTAACTAATAGCCTACGTATCTAGGCTCTATCTGCACCATTAACGGCTATCTGATGGTCTATCCCCAAACGACTGATGTGAAATGCCATTACAAAGAAGACGATGTCAAGGTACTGGCATTCCGGAAAGAGCATTGAAAACCCTGGGCAATCAATGATAACTTGAACCATCTTCCTCTAGGAATATCGCTTCGGCAGCAAGCTGTTTCCGCACTATTTTTGCACCTCCTGCGGGACGAGTCTGTTTGCTCGTTCCGAGAACCCGGATTTTGGGAATGTAATGGCTCTTAATGTAGCAAAATCCCCGGTCGATTGAGTTGCCCAAAGTCCCTTCAGCTGATGCCATATAGGTCCGAACTCTGGCAGATGTCGATATAACGACCTTGAAAATCCATCACCATGATGGACGGAGCGATGTTCGTGCTTAAATAGAGAAATTTAGTGTTCATAAGCACCGACGATGACGAGGAAGATGCAATGCAGCTGAAATTTACGATTAACAATTACTAGTGGTGTCGTTCCAAGTTCACACCACAAAGGCAATAATCTTATGTTGTAAGAGTGGAGTATATACATATACACGTAGCAACTCATCCGTAGAGACAGACGAGGTGGTAGCATTAAACAATAAACGTATGTGACATAAAAGCCGCACGGCTCCAACAGAAGCAGGGTATCCTGGGTCCTATTACATACAACGAGCCAAGACGAGGAACGAGCGAAATGGATCTAACAAAGGAAAATCATGCCGTCCTGCAAGGGATTGATTCACATCCCCTGGCAAACGGTCTAACAGTCACGACCGTCCCCAATACTTCTACCGAGCGGCAGGAGTATCGGAACGACTGCGGCTGCTTTCTGATTCTTGAACTGAAACTGCCGTTTCTGGGTGGGGGGTTGACGAGAGACTGCGGGTGTCGGGGGTAGCTCGGCGGGAGAGCTGGGCTAATTCTCCGATGAGTCTGCAAGGGACATCGTTAGTACGGATCCTGCGGTGGGTAGGGATGAATAGTATGCAGGTGGACACTAACTTGCGATGCTCATCATACCACTCGTCATTCGCGTATCGGATGTGCTTAAGCTGTTCCTGGATGCTTGCCATCTACAAAAGTTGATTAGTTTATGTATGAATCAAATTTGTCTCAACCTCATGTAAATGGATGAAATGCGGGCAGATCTGAGGAGTATGAAGACTTCAAACGGGGATTTCCCACCGTTCCCTCGATGGATGGGCCAAGGTCCTCACCTTCCGTTGCGGCTGGACCTCCCTCCTCAGCGTTCTCGCTACCCTCCTCTGCCGATGCCCATCGGCTAGCATTCAGGCCGGATGAAGTGCTTTTGTCGTTGTCGTTGTCGGTCTTCAGAGCGGCGAGCTCAGCCTCGAGCTCACGGACACGTCGACGACTACCAGAGATTTGGCTCTCAATATCACCGAGTTGATTGAGAAGAGACATGTTCTTGTCAATTTGGTCGTTCAGGTCGCGCTCGCCAGAAGCAAGCCTCTCCTCCATGGTCTTGTTCTGAACCCGGACCTCCTCAAGTTCCTGGCTTGCGGCAGAGTGCTTAGTCTTGAGCGAGTCGATTTCTGCCTGGGACTGGGAGAGTTGGGCCATGATGGATTCCAGATCAGACTTGTTGCTGCTGGACGCGGCAAGAGATTTCTGTAGCTCCTCAACCTGACCGATGGCCGCCTGGTGCTTCTCAGCAAGTGCTGCATAGTTGGTTTGGATCTTAGAAAGCTCAGTAGCGTGCTTTCCCTCAAGATCGCGGGAAGCATTAGTCGCCGATTCCTGGACTGCCAAGTGGGCCTTTTCGGAATCCACCAGCTTCTGCTCGAGCTCCACGATGGTCGCCTTCAAGGTATCAAGGGCAGATGTATCCGCAGCAGCAGACTTAGCCTGAGAAAGCTGCTCGTTGGCTGCTGCCAGGGCGGCATTGTGCGACTTCTGGAGTTCCTCGATGTTGGCCTTGTTTGATGCCTCAAGTTGCTCTCTCAGACCGGCAACTTTAGTATCCTGAAGGGTGAGAAGCTCTTCAATCGCCTTTCCGTGCTCAGCATCGGCATCAGCAGCCTTCGAGGCCTGAGAAGCCTCGAGTTCGGCTTGGAACTTGGCCTTGGTCTCCTCGAAGCCCTTCTGGAGTTCAGCAATCTCCCTGGCGTGCGCATCCTTGTCAGTCTGGCCGGCGGCTTGCAGTGCCTCAAAATCAGCTTGCAGCTTAGCATGAGCCTCTTGAGCCTGTTGCTGAAGCTTGGCATCACTGCTTCGAGCCTCAGTGTGAGTCGCAAGTTCTCCAGCGTGGCGCTCCAGAGTCGACTTCAATTCAGCCTCGAGGGACTCGACGCGAGTAGCATGGCTAGATTCCAGATCCCGGTTTTTAGCAAAGAGGTCATCGTGCTTCTGCTGAAGTTCACTCAAAGCGCCCTCTTGGGACCCCGAGGCTTCCTGGTTAGCCCGCTCCAGCTCAGCGGCATGATCGCTCTTCACGGCCTGCAATTCCTGAGCATGCTTCTCAATAGCAGCGGCAAGTTGGGCTGCAGCATCTGTAGCCTTGTCCTCCAAAGCCTTCAGCTTATCATCCTGCTCCTTAAGCTTGGATTCTTTCTGAACCTCCCTGGACTTTGCCTCACCCTCAAGGTTCTTCAGGCTGTGGTAAAGCTCCTCGGCCTCGGTTTGCTTGTTTTGAACTTCCTGCTGCAGGGCTCTGATCTCACCGGTTCCAGTGGACAGCTGAGTTTCAAGAGATTCAACCTTCTGGCGAAGGGCCTCAATTTCGTTAACGGCATCCTCCTGGGCATGAGCGTTGCCCTCATCAAGAGCCCGACGAGAATCAACGAGTGCCGTTTCAGATGCGGTGAGTTTCTCCTCAAGGGCCTTGATCTCAGTCTCATGTGCAGTCTTGAGCTCAGAGATAGCAAGTTCGCGGTCAGCTTGAGCAGCTGATTTGGCAGCATCTAGCGAAGCACGCAGTTCCTCGAGATGTTGAGAGTGCTCGGTGCCAGTTGACTCAGCCGCGGCCTTGGCAACGGTAAGTTCCTCTGCATGCGATGCTGAGAGGGAGCTCAAAGTAGTGTCGTGCTCAGCCTTCATGTTGGCTACTGCGGCTGCATGGGTAGACTCTAGCTCCTTGACTTTTGTAGCAGCTTCGCGTGCCTCCTCAAGCTCTGCCTGTGCCTGTTCAATAGCTTGCTTCAGTTCAGCAATTTGCTGATCCTTCTCAGCAAGGGAACTAGTTGTCTGCTCTGAGCTTTCCTGGGTAGAAGATTCGGCCTCGGCGAGCTTAATTTCCAGAGTAGAAATTTGCTCCTTCATCTGAGCAACAGATGCGTCGACGGCTTCCTTTGCGGCCGCTGTTTCTTTGTTGGAGGCAGACAGTTTCTGGAGCTCGGTTTCAAGATTCTCAATGACCTGGCTGGATCCCTTAAGCTCACGCTCAACATTAACGCGGGACTGGGCCTTCTCTTCCTCACGCAGTGCCTTTTCAGATTCAATCTCAGCCTTCAAGGCATTGATCTGCTCTTCAAAAGTTGCTGCAGCAGCCTTGTGGTCTGCGAGCTCCTTCTCGAGGGTTTCAAGCTGGGCCTTGTGAGTATCCTTCAACTCTTCAAGCGCAGCGGCAGTTTTGTCGTCGCCAGAAGCAGCGGCAGACTGCTTGGCTTCCTCAAGTTGCTGCTGGGACTGCTCTTCCAGTTCCTTGCGCTGGGTTTCCGCATCTTCGAGTCGGGTTTGAAGAGATTGAAGTTCTTCGGCGTGCGAGGAGGTGAGCTTTTCAAGCTCTGCGGTGTGCTCAGCCCGAATCGCCTCAGTATCGGCACTGCTCTCAGCAGCTTGTTCTCCCGAGATTGACAGCTGGCCCAGCTTCTCATTCACCGTCTCGAGCTCGGCCTTGAGCTTGTTGACAGTCTCTTCACTCTCAGACAACTTTGTCTGGAGAGCCTGGAGCTTCTCATCGGTACCAGCACTTCTGGCAGTGGAAGTGCCAAGCGTGCTAAGACGCTTCTTCGGGTCCGTGGCCGAGGATGCGACAGATCGCGCAGTAGAGGTGGTGGAGGTAGGCCGCGTGGCAGTCCGAGTGGCAGTTGTGGATGAAGGAGTTGGGCGAGTGGTGGAAGTCGCGGATGTGAGCTTCCCAACGGGCTTGCTGGTCGAGGTGGCGGTCCGGGTGGTCGAGGCAGCGGGCTTTCTGTCCACAGCCGAGCCAGCAACACTCGATCTGCGGTCGAGAGTTGAAGAGGTCTTCAGGGGAGTACGCGTAGATGCGGTGCCAGCCATCGACATGCGCTTTGCAGTGCTCGAGATGCCTCTCTTCTCATCTCCGGAGCTAGCGACTGAGCGCTTCTCGTCCGCGGAGCTGCTAACCGAGGCGCGAGACCGGTGAGAAGAGGTCGTCGAAGTACTCAAAGGCTTGCGGGTTGCGGAGGTGGCAGTGGTAGTGGTAGGCCGAGTGGGAGGTCTGTTTAGGGTGCTGCTCGTCGATGTCGTGCCACGTGTGGTCGAAGTTGTAGGTCTCGACGAGGCAGTGGTGGAGGAAGAAGTGGGACGTTTGGAGGCAGTCGAGCTCGAGACTGGACGCTTAGCGGTAGCTGTAGCACCAGTGCTGCTTTTGGCGGCCGGAGGAGAAGCTGGGATGTTTTCTTTGGGTACCTCGGGGCTCGACTTGGCTTCTTCACCTCCCGACAGAACGGTGGAGTCTACCGGGGTGGCCGGAGGCGCGACCTCGGTGTTGACCTCGGTGTCAACCTCGACATCGGAGGACGTGGGAATAGTAGGCTCTTCGGTTGAGGCCATAGTCGCGGCCAATTGGTACGATTGGAGTGTAGGAATTATGTAAACTTAGCGTGGTGGGCGACAGGGCGACACGATTCTCCGGTAGCAAAAGGGGTCTATAGAGATGTGATTAACAATTAGCATGAGAACCTAGCAGGTAAAAAGGCAGGTGGCATCCATATATATGTTAGGCCGAGGAAGAGCTGCAAGCTGCAAGCTTTGAGGCCCAACACCATCGTCCACCGCATCGTTTGTTCTTCAATGCCCCTGGGTTGTAGCCAAAGCTCTGGACCTCGGGATAAAGAATCTGGAAACTGCGGATGAAAGGTGCCTTAATTGCCTTGAATGAACCACAGCAGAGGCTCAGATTGCAGATAGAGGCCGTGCAGAAGCACTCAATGCCCAGAAAATTGCCAACCCGATGGTCTGTGTTCAAAAGAAAGAAAGATGGTACTTACGCGGCGCGTATAAAGCTGTTCCAGGAGCTTCACGAACTTGGACGAGAGGACAAAATGGAGCCTCAGCACGAATTCTGACAATCGGCCAAGTCGGCGATCACAGAATCAAGAGGAAAGACAAAGGTCGCGTTAAGGCGCAAAAGGTTGGAGTGAAAAGTAGAGAATAGGAGGCGGGAGCAAAGCGGTGGAGACGGGGGGAAGGCGGAGGGCAACAAGGAGGAGGGG
>JAVMSB010000334.1:0-34729 GCA_031761475.1 Penicillium pancosmium | reverse complement strand
AAAAAAAAAAAAAAAAAAAAAAAAAAAAAAAAAAGAAAGAGGGGAAGAGGGGTGAGAGAACAGATATTAAGTATACTGTACAATTACAACTTTAGCAGTTGATAGCAGTCCAACTAATATCTAACCCTTGCATTAACCAAAAATCACCACTTGCATTAGGTCGGCTGTCTGATCGACTCTCATACAGTCGGTATTCGCAGCCTCACAGCCTCACAGCTTCACAGGATACTCTGGGGTATCCACATTCTATCGCGCCACAAGGTCTAATTAAGTGAGACTTTCTAGGGCTGCACTACATTTTTTTTCTTTATTTGGCTTATTTTACGAATGAAGGTTGGAATGATATTTATTGGTACTTCCAAGCCCTGGAGGTTGTATAGAAGCATTGGTATTACTGAAGTTAGCTGTAATTTTGTGACTTCAAGTCAATACCAGCATACTCGTAGTATTTTCAAGTTGTAAGCAGGTGTACTACCCTGTCAGTTCAGCCCTAGAACTTGAAGGTTTAGCCTAGAAGCTTCAAGCTTGAAATTTACTCGGGAGCCTCTATATTACCTCCTAATGGGTATTAGTAAGTCTATTCAAGCCCTCATGCGTACCTACTCTTCTGGATCCATAGATAAATCCAGACAGTCGATTTTCATTTCCTCCAGTGGTGATCTCATCTCAATGTCCGATCAGATTAAGCACATCATCCAATGTGACTATTATGCCACAAATATTTTCCCCACTTCAACCCCCATGCCCCCATGGCAAGACCCTACCTCAAAAATTAGGTTAAATCTTTCTGGACCGAGCTTGCTTTACTCCGTACCCGCCCACTGGCATAGCCCCGAGTCATAGGATCCTTTGTTTGTGTCGATCGGTCCGAATCTTCGAATTATGTATACTCGCAGACTCTGTAGATCGATCTTCTTTGCTTTGCCATCTGCCCGGCTAATGATGTGATATCTCTCTTTAAAAATGCTGCTATGCCCCCGGGCCCGGACGGACATATTAAAGATTATATCTTGCATTGAATTGCTGCTGGCTCCTACAAGCAGATAAACACCCCGATTACATCCATTACTATTGTCGAGGCTAGCTTGATCTGATCTCCCATCACTATGAGCTCTACAATATCCCAAGATGCTTCGACCAGCATCGAGAAACCGCTCAACTCTGTTGATGTCGAGCGACAAAGTGATACGATTGCGCCGACAGCGACAGCTCCCGCGCCAAAATCTCTAGGCGCAGGCGTAAGTGTTCAGATACCGCTGCTGCTGCTAGGACATGGTGAAAAACAATGCTAATGATAATGCTCTTCCCAGTCTGCCCTCGCCCTCGGCGCATTCGGTACGACTCTGACGACGCTATCGTTGAGTTTAATGGAATGGCGCGGCGTCACGACGGACAATGTATTCGTTGCCAATTTCTTCTTCATCTCAGCATTTGGACTGGTCGTTACTGCTCAATGGGAACTTTCTATCGGGAATGGATTTGCGTACACCGTCTTCAGTGCTTTTGGTATGTTTAAAAACGACCTATTCTCGACTAAATGCTAGGCCAGTACTGACGTATATGACATCGCGCAGGTCTATTTTACGCCGGATACGGCGCCCTCCTAACGCCAGCATTCGGAATCGTCCAAGCCTACGGCAACGACACAGCACAGTATAATAACGCGGTGGGATTCTTCATGATACTCTGGACAGTCTTCGTGTTTACGTTCCTGATAGCTTCGCTTCCGAGCAATATTGCTTATATCCTCGTGTTTTTCTTTGTGGATCTTGGCTTTTTGACTGTTGCGGCGAGCTACTTCGCTGAAGCGGATGGTCACCATGCATCCTCTATCGCGTTGAAAAAGTCTGGCGGTGCTTTCTGTTTCTTGGCTGGTCTTGTTGGTTGGTATTTGGTTTTTCATTTGTTGTTGAAGGACTCGCTGGTGGATTTACCTCTTGGTGATACTTCGCGGCTTTTTGGGAAGAAGAAGAACAAGGCTCAGTAAAAAGTCGGTTAAATGACGGGACGTCCACGAGGGTCGAGGATGGCATCAGATGGAATGAGAAGGGGGATAGGGGTAATACCCAACAGTTGGTAGACTGGGGCAGGGTGACGAGGAACTACTTTGTTGCGTGATAAGTTAAAATCGAATGCAATCGATCTCCAACCAATTTACACAGTATGTTTCTCTCGGGCGAGAGATGTTAGATCATAGTTAGTTAGTACTATCGGTACGGGAGTAAGACTTTCTCAGTTCCATTCTACCGAGTGTGGGGCCGGATGATCATCCACAAATGCATGCGATAACGACATCCCCAACTACATTGACGAAAAAACAACACCTGAACCATTCCATTCAAAGGAAGACTCCTCATTTTTGGGCGCGCAATGACGAGCGCCGCAAATAATCGCATCATCTCGCAGACACAGCAGGTCATTGCGAATCCAATGCCCCCCATCGCATCAGAATGGCTACAGACTGCCGTACATATAGAAGTGTTATCCCAGACTCATATACTTTTTTCCTGAGACAGCCCGAAATCATTTTCATTTCCATTTCCATTCAAGTTATTTGAGCCTGTTTAAGCCGACAAGTGCAAACATCCCAATATGGCACAGGATATCCCCGCCACAGACCCCGCTATCTACGCCCAATACGAGGCCAAGTGGTCAGCCCTCCCAGACAGCGCCGATGCATGGCTGGCCCGAGCTCGTGAAGTCGCAGAGGTCCTGGCCCAGGATGCCGCACAACGGGACCAAGAGAATAAATCACCGCGCGCCGAGATTGTGCTTCTCAAACACTCGGGTTTATTGAAGCTCCTGGGTCCTAAGAAGTACGGCGGCGGTGAACAGCCTTGGAGCGTTGGGTATAAGGCGATTCGGGAGGTTGCCAAAGCAGATGGGTATGTATCGATGGTTTGGGAGATTATGTTTGCACATGCTACTGTACATTGAATGGTGCGCTGACACTGCTGCTTGAAATAGTTCTATTGGTATGCTGCTGGGGTACCATCTTCTATGGTCCACTACCGCGAATGTCGTCGGCAGCGAAGAGCAAATCGAGCGTACTCATGAGTTGATTATCTCGAATAACTACTTCGTCGGTGGTGCGGTGAATCCCCGTGATAGTGATTTGAAGATTACCTCCGATGGCGATGATATCGTCTTCAATGGGGCGAAGTTTTTCAATACGGGTGGTGTGGTCTCGGATCTCACGGTGCTGGAGGGTGTTCTTGAAGGCACTGATGGTCATATCTTTGCCTTGGTGGAAACTAGACAGCCTGGTATTCAGTTTGCGCATAATTGGCACAATATTGGTCTGCGTTTGACCGAGTCTGGCGGCGTTAAGATTGATAATGTTCGTGTGCCTTGGAAAGATGCACTTGGCTGGGATGACGCCTCGAAGAAACCGCGCGAAGATGTCCTGTTGACTCAATTCCCGACATTGCTTCTGCCGACGTAAGGATGGCCCTGCTGCCTGGATGTTCTCCCGTCTTGCCAATATTGACCAGCTAACCAATGCTCTGAATATTTAGTATCCAACTAGTCTTTAGCAACTTCTACCTCGGAATCGCCCTCGGATCCCTAGACTTTGCCTCGAAATATACTACAGCTACGACCCGACCCTGGCCCTTCGGAGTAGACGTCAAAGAATCCGCAACAGAAGAATTCTACATCCTCGAGCGCTACGGAAACTTCTTCGCGCATCTTCGGGCTACCGAGGCACTGGCCGATCGGGCTGCCGACCAACTCACGGCAGTATACACCAAGTATTCGGGTAACCGACCTTCGTTAACGGCCGAGGAGCGTGGCGAAGTGGCCGAATGGGTGGCCAGTGTCAAGGTGGTTACCACCGACGTCGGGCTCCGAGTTACATCCGGCGTGTTCGAGGTGACGGGGGCTCGAGCGACCTCGTTGAAGGTCGGGCTGGATCGATTTTGGAGGGATATTCGGACACATACACTTCATGATCCGGTGGCGTATAAGAATCGTGAGTTGGGGCGGTATGTGCTTCATCGTGAGTACCCCGCGCCAACGTGGTATACTTGATACCGGTAGTATTTGGGTAACTATGGATGAGAGGCGGCAGGTGATGGAGCAACAGCTTATATCAAGTATGAATGAATATATTTCCAATTTCTAAATACCATTATACCAGTCAAACCCCGCGAGTTCCATGTGAAGTCCGGGGAGTGTCAAAAGGGTCAACCCCAAACCCTTTAAAGTGGGTTGGCGATAAGCCCCGCCTGATAGCCACTTTGGACGCGGCCGATCCGAATTTTTTTCCCGATTTTCTGTGGGCGAGTGAACTTCTCCCCTCTATACTCCCCTGCTTCCCTTTTTCCCCTTGGCCATTTGTTCCTTTCAGCCTCTCTCTTCATTTATTTACCAACCGCCAAGATGGTGCAAAAGTTCTATGTCACCTATAACCAGGTATGCTATACTATGCTATGCGCTGGAGCGCCAACCCCCCCCTCCGCGCATACATCTCTTCCATGTCAAATCGGACCAGCCAGGACCAGGACCAGTCAGAGTTACCCTACTGGGAAGGTTTAAGCAGGGGGTTGGAGTCGACTTGGAACTTCTCCGCACAAATGCTAATCGTTGTTCCACTCAATCTAGGTTCACCAGCTCTGCCAAAGATCCGCAGATGCTATCCTCAAGGATTTCCACCCTCACCTCATGATCGCCATCGGCGGTGGTGGTTACGTCCCTGCTCGTATTCTCCGGTAAGTTTCTGATCATGGGTCTCAAATGCGATCGACTCATGCTACACACACATACACACTGTTTCTGCGACAGAGAAGCCGAGCCGAATACTAATTCTTCAATTCCTATAGTTCCTTCCTCAAGCGCCCCGGTGACCCCAACATCCCCATCCAGGCTATTGGTCTGTCCCTCTACGAGGATCTCGGTCGCGGCGATGCCGAAGAGGTCCCCGGCACCAAGGTCACCCGTACCCAGTGGCTGGACCTGAGCTCCCTCGAGATGGCCAACTTGATCGGCAAGAACATCCTGATTGTCGACGAGGTCGATGACACCCGTACTACCCTGGAATATGCTGTCCGCGAGCTGGAGAAGGACGTCGAGATCGCTCAGAAGCAGCTTGGTCGTGAGGGCGAGAAGACTAACTTCTTCGTCTTTGTTCTGCACGTGCGTACCCCCACATACTCGTTTTGTTTGGAGTGAGTTCGCCATACTGACATCTCTTTTCCCGCTTAGAACAAGGATAAGCCCAAGAAGGGCGTTCTGTCCACCGATATGATGGAGGGTGGTCGCTACCACGCTTCCGTTACTACCGAGGATGTCTGGATCTGCTATCCTTGGGAGGCCAAGGATATCGAGGAGCACGATGCTCTCGCCAAGGAGAACCCCATCATCTAAACCTAAACAGTTTTCCGTCTTGCATAGTACGAACAGCATTCCATTCTTCGTGGCGCCTTTGATCCCGTTGGTGGCTTCAAGTTTTTGGGCAAAGTCATTATTTTTTGGAGACTGTGACCTTACCTTACTTACCCCCCACCCCGGTGCTTATTATAAAAAAGCTGCCGGGGTTTGTCTAAATTTATGATATCCTTTACGAATCTAGAAAAAAGTTATATTCTTATTACCAAGTTACCGGCTGCTTCTTTCCTCAACCCTCGTATGGTTCGCATAATATCATTTTCATAGAGATGTCTTGTTCACTCCGCGGCGGAATATAATAGAATAGAATATTCGTCAAAGGGTATCAAGTGGATTGTATATTGATAAAAATAGCAATTAAAGAGTATTATCGTGTATTATAG
Source organism: Penicillium pancosmium (assembly GCA_031761475.1). Classification (NCBI taxonomy): domain Eukaryota; kingdom Fungi; phylum Ascomycota; class Eurotiomycetes; order Eurotiales; family Aspergillaceae; genus Penicillium; species Penicillium pancosmium. The sequence continues at coordinate 28,958 of JAVMSB010000334.1, read as the reverse complement.
AGGAGAGGACAGAAGACCCTTGCATGTATTGCATTGCATTGCATTGCAGCTGCTTCTGCGTAGGGTGCGGACAAGCTCCCTCTCCTCCTTCGCTGCATAACGCTCTAATCGCAGACGAACAGACACGATTGATTGATCCAAATTTCTCAACGTGACATTGCGCATTTAGTCGACATCGATCTTGCCCTGGCGCAGCTCGACCTTGGCCTGTTCGATCTCCTTCTGCAGTTCGGCGTGTGCCTCAGGGACGTCGTTGAAGGTGAAGATCGCGACTCCCAGACGGCCGAGGAGGTAGCAGCCGAAAACGATGAGGGCCCAGAAGGGGAGCTGTTGTAGAAATATCGCTGTTAGTTTTTATTTTGAGGTAGGGCGCGCGGCGGTAGCGGAGTCGCAAACGTAACGTAACGAACGAACGTACCACGGGGATGATTTCGGTCTGGACGGTCTGGTTCAGGGGGAGGAGGCCGAGGTAGGCGACGAGGTAGAGCTGGTTGTATGTTAGAATATGGTTCTCGGTGTCTTTATTTTGGTCTTTCGTGCAGGTTATGGCGGAGCTTGAGTAACGTACAGAGGAGACAAGGAGGAGGACGGAGACGGTTTGCTGAGCGCGTGTCATGGTGGCGGATGTTGGTGAGATAGGGTGGGATGGAATGACAGGAGAAAGAGTGAAGAAAAAGATCCGATCACAGATCCAGATCTAGATCCAATTGACCGCAAAGAAATAGAAATAAAGGAGAGACGGGGGGCCGGGTGGAGGTGATGACGGGGAAGCAGAGGCCAGCTTGACTTGCGCGGGTTAGCAAAGGCGGAACTCCAGGCGGAGTAAGACTTGGAGTAAACATGGGGACTCAGTCGCATAGTCACACCACGGGTTATACAAGGGATGGTGGGAGGCAGATTAGGTATAATCTGGCTCTTCTCTATTATCATTATTTTCTATATATTTTTTACTATCTTTATTTGATTTATTCACGGTGTACAATGATAAATCCCCCCTTGAACTAGCTATGGTCCACAGTGCTGCCTGAATTATCCCTCAGGCAGCACTCCCGCTCTCCTCGCCAGGCCCGCTTCATATATGCATTAGCTTCGCTTCCCTGTCAAGAACCCTTGACCAATTCGAGTGGACCCTCTCTAACTAATCCCTCCCCTCTCCACAAACTTATCTCTAGCCGGGAAACGAGCCTCCACCACTTCCAGGCACACGGTCGGCAGCCTGGCGCAGAATCAAAATAAAAAATGGCTTCGATAGATATATCTAATGCCTCTGTGGCATTGGCAGGTAGCGAAAATGCTAGCCAGCAATCAGCAGCAGCAACAGCTCTCGGGTTCAAACCTTCGATTGAGGAGGTTTTCTCAGATTTACCAGAATCATCTGGCAGCTCCAGCTCGCTTCCCCTGCGAAACTCAGAGACCCTCGCACAAGACGAACAGGAGAAGATGTTCCGCGCCTTGAAGAATGTGCTCGACAATTTCGAACCTTTAGATGACTCGGAATCACCCGAAAGCTTCGATTTGAAGGAGCTTCAATCGTCCCTGGAACAGGCGGATGCGGATGCTCGCCGTGGCGAGCGAAATGCCGGGCCGTTGCAGAATGTGCATACCATCCTTTGCAAGCTGTGGTCTGTCAACTCGGGGCTTCTGAGCCAAGCCGCTGAAGCTTTGGCAAATGGGAGCCGTGACCGTGAGTCTTGTGTTGATGAGCTGAATTGAACCGCTCAACCTTCGGCAAAGATACAATTTCACTGACAGTATCCAGCTTCTTGGCGACTCCCAATTGGACAGTCTGGGATTTTGAAGTTTTTCCTGGATGTCATTGCCTCTAAGGAACAAGTCGAAACTGGCTTATTGCTTCATTCTTTGCGTTTGATTGGCAATTCTTGCGCCGATACAGGTATGTTTCAATGCTGGAGTCAATTATCTCTGACCCCCGAGCTTGGTAACAATTGACACCATTGTAGATGAGAACAGAGAGATTGTGGTCAAGGATAACTATACACTGGCTATCATTCGACACTTCTTGAATCCGGATATTATACATGTGGCCATCCCTGTGATCTACAACATTTGTATGGACTATGGTAAGCATATTGTGTGTTTCCTAATTAATCTGCAAAATTTACTAATGAGACGGATGTAGAGCCTGCTCATTCTCAAATGGCCGCAAACCGGGCTGCGTATATTATCTTGAGCTTGCTCAAAGATGGCAAGATCCCAGAGAATGATGCTCTGCTGGGCTTTGCGTATGATTTGATCGAGCTCTCCTCCGAACAAGGTATGAAACATTGATCCCTGATATTGATGTTTCCCCAGCTGACTTGAAAATGAAACAGCCGCAGGAGTTGAAAACTCCCCGGATGGCATCATTTGGCTCATTCTGGAGCTTGCTTTGAACGAAGAAATCGTGTTCGAGCAATACTCGTCTCTGGTCAATTCCCTGTCCGCTTACCTGGACAAGGAACGGTTCCAGAACGCTTGCATCGTAAACAACATGGTGGAGAAGACCTTGTCTGTTCTAGAACGGTCTTTCACCATTGAGATCGATACATCCTCAAAAGAGGACGTGCAAAACATCGCCCAACTCCGTCTGAAAATCAACACGTCTCTGGCCGAGGTTTCCGCCTCGCCATTGTTCGCAGAGTACTACCCCCTTGATTCAGAGCTCTCAAAGACTCTCAAGTCTTGGGTCGTGGCCGATGAGGACCAGCTCCAAATTTGCGCATGCGTCATGCTAGGCAATTTAGCCCGTTCCGACGAAGTTTGCCAGACAATGGTGAACGATCTGAAAATCCACGAGGAATTGATCTCCGTATTGAACAGCGACGACGCCCGTGGCGCGGTCCTTCACTCTGTACTTGGCTTCTTGAAAAATCTCGCCATCGCGGGCGAAAATCGTCTTACCCTCGCGCGGGCTGGGATCATTCCTGCTGTATCACGTCTGTGGGCCTATGACTCTGTTCCGCAAGTCCAGTTCTCTGCTTCAACTATTGCCCGCCAAGTGATTATATCGTCCATGGAGAATATTGCGCGTCTACTGGCTCCCCTCTCGGAAGATCCTGACTCCCCGGCTCATCAGCGAACCTACCTTTCCTTGCTCCTTACACTTTTCGAAAAGACGGATTCAGCGCCCATAAAGACGGAGATTGGTCGGACTGTTGCCTCTATCTGTCGGACTGTCAGTCCCAAGGCGCGGGACGGAGATGCGGAAGCTTCCTCGTTGCTGGAAAAGCTTTTCAAATTGCACGAGGGTGTAGCTAATCCGGTTGGGTCTATGATTACACAAACGCAGTGGCCTGTCGTTCGAAGTGAGGGGTGGTTTGCGTTGGCACTCATGGCAACTACCGAGTCCGGCTGTGTAGCAGTAGTGGACTGTCTCGGTAATGAAGAAGTGATGGAGGTTTTGAAGACGACTATGGCTGGCGAGCCCCCAAGCTCAGAGGAGGGCACAGAGACGAACCAGACTCAAGTGCAGAAGGACCATGGTAATGCACTTGTACTATTGCAGGCGCTTTTGAAGAATGAGGTTAGTCCCATCTCCAATCCACTGGAAAAAACCTGAACGCTTTTTGTTATATATGCTAATTGGTGGATAGTCTGATGTACTTCCGATCGGCTACAAGGAAACCATGGAAGATTTAGTGAAGAACCACGCTACACGCCTTTTGGATGGTAGCCAGAGCCAGGATACTTCATGATAACTTCGAGGTGCATCAAGATGAAATAATGAGGAAATAAATGAGTGATGTAAATCTGGATTATAAAACTATCCATACAATATGCTCCCGGTAGATGGGGTGCTTTGGATATACTCCCGCTCTCAGGATCGCTGTCAACCCAATATCTTGTGACACTCAGGCTGCGGGAAGCGGCTGTCAATCTAAGCAAGCTAGATACTACTGGGCAATCGAAATATTGATTGATCGAGATCCCGCATCGGCCTTTTTTTCTTGAAAATAAGTGAGGATGCAGTTGAGATGACGTATAAACCCCGCTACATGGCTCAGCTGAAAACTCAAAGATCTGCGTGACAACAGTGCAACACCCACAAAATGCCGAAGATAATCAAATCAGAGAAATTTGTCATCTTCTCCACCATGTAGTATGTACTGTACACAGTGCAAATAGCGTATACTCTCAGCTCTTTACGTGTATCTACCCCGCTAGCCCTGCCGCTGTGGTGAACAAACACAGATTTGATCTACATAATGTGGCTGGTCAAGACCGTAGCTGAAACCATAGATAAAGTTCTTGATTCTGTCTATAAATTGAGCTTCACGCATTCTCATTTATGATTTTCCTAGCTATCCTTCTTATAGTCATATAAACTAAAATACTCAATCTACTAGACCAACCCTACTATTCTCGAGATGCCTGTCCAAGCCCTCCAAGAGTACGCCTGGAATTCTCACCCTCCGTCTCTATCATAGCTAATTCCCATATCTTCTAGCGCCGGCCAAGTTTTCGACTTGATCATGAACTCCCCGAAGCCAGTCGTCGTACATTACTGGGCTCCCTCTGAAGGACCAGAGTCGCCACTTGCTCCCCTCTTCTTCGAGGCGAACGAAGAACGCGGAGATGTTGAGTTTGCTATCGTGAACAGCGGATTCATTCATCCGGAACATAGCCCGGATGAAATGCCCTTGACAGTTCTCTATCGGGATGGTCAGGAGGTAGAGACAGCTCCGTTTGATCCTGGCGCAATTCAAGATCTTATTGATCGAGCATAAAGGGTTAGATATGTACTTAAGGGATCTTATGTGACATAATAGCTTTTAAACATTTTGACCACTATCTGTCCCTTCTACATATGTATTCTGCCGACTTTCCGCAGACCTACAGTACATAACTTCCGTCATATAGATCCGCCACGCTCTTTGGCCACTGTACTAACAGTATGTATGTAGTAATGAACTAACCCTTACTGGCTGCGTCCAATCGCCGATAAGAACACGCTTATCTAATCAGTGATTATGTCATCCGTCGCGATTGTCAATTTTCTCCCCGATCTTTTATCGCGCGCCGACCAATCTACTTTTCTACTTCGACAAATTCCAAATTTCTATTTAAAATGGGTTGGTTTTGGGCAGACTCGCAGCCAAAGGTGCCCGTGGCACCGCACCCAACTGCTCCTGGGGCCGCTATTCCCGTACGTCTCTTCAACATTGACAGATATCCAATTTAGTGACATCTCCATGCTGACCCTTATCAACAGCCCGGATGTCCAATGCACGAGTCACAACAGTCGAAAACCTCAATGCCCGCCGCCGCGCCTATCCCCGAGAAGACCGAAATACCCAGCAGCTGTCCTATGAAGAAATCTCCCGATTCCCCATTCTATTCCGCGCCCAACTCATCGACCCCGGAAACTCCGCAATCTGCACCTCCGGTGGCGCCGCAGAAATCAACATCCACTTTATCCAAGCTCAACCCACTGAACTACATGTTCGCCTCTATCTCGCAAGAACGCGCCCCGAATCAGACCGTCGACTTGGGCGTTGATCGTGAGGTCTCTTCGATCCCGCGTGGTGACTCGGAGGGAAATTGGGAATATCCCTCCGCGCAGCAGATGTATAACGCAATGTTGCGCAAAGGTCATACCGATACGCCCCAGGACGCGGTTGAGTCTATGGTCGCTGTGCACAATTTCCTGAATGAGGGCGCTTGGGATGAGATTATTGGGTGGGAGCGCACGTTCGCTAAGGGTCTTGGGGCTGGATGGGACCGGTGCCGTCGCGGCGAGGAGAACCTTGCTTTCAACCTTATGAAGGAGGATGCGTTGGGTCAGGTTGATGAATCCACTGAGCCCCGTTTGATTCGATTCCAGGGTCGACCGCAGGAATTGAGTCCTAAGGCTCAGTTCTACCAGCTTCTGGGCCGGGTTTACCCGTCAATGTTTGAGTAAGCTACCCTACCCTGCTTTCGCATGAACCTACTTATAAGATATGCTAACATGATTACCTTTTTCTTTCCAGGACAAGCCCTCCTTTCGACCGTCATGACTGGTTCGTGCAGCGTCGCACCCCGACTGGTTCGAAGGAAGTTCGTTACGTGATCGATTACTACTCCGCACCGCCCGAGCCTAACGGTGAACCGGTCTTTTACCTTGACATTCGTCCTGCACTGGACACCCCCACTGCTGCTGTTGAACGGCTCATGAGATGGGGCGGTGATGTTTGGTGGAAGGCTAGTGGAGGTGTTGTGAGAGAACCCGGCCATGCTCACCCCCAGGCATGAACATGAAATTCGACCCAAAACAACTTGTTGAGCTTTTGATGCTCCCCTCCCCCCTCCACACTGTACATTTTTAGACATGGCACAGGCGTTTTTTCATGGTTTTGCTGGACCTGTTCTTTTTTTTCTCTTTCTGCCCCCCTGTGTTATCACATACGTGTCTTAGTATTGCATTTTCATTTTCATTTTCTATTTTTATGTGCAGCAGATGATAATGTTACCAAGTGATGGGATGTCTTGTCGTCATATTGATTTGATGGAAGATCTCCGATATTCGCGTTTTTAGCTTGAAATATGTAACTTTATTTTGAACTCATTTGATCAGATCTGCCTGAGCTACCAGTAAAACTTGAAGTAGTCTGAATGAATCGCTTCGTGTCATTTAAATTATCGTATCTGAAGGGAGAAATGCTTATAGTACAAAAGGGGGAGTCTCTATGTCTAGATGTTCGGCGACAGTTGATCATACTTAACGCAATGTTCCACACTCTCTATGCTGGCCTGCAGCAATCCGCGAGCTTCGAGGCCAAACCAGACCCGAAGCATCGAGGTATCACCGGAGCGAACGGTCTGTATGAAGGTGGAGCCGGAGCCCAGCTGTCGAAGGATGGGCAGGGCACTGTGGAAACGTGGGATTAGCGTATGTTCCTCGATATTCGAGTCGGCGTCTGTGAGAATACTAACCTCTTGAAAAGATCTAGATCGGGATTAAGGCTTCGTCCGATACCTTCAAGTAGGAGACAAGAGATGACCACATTGACAAAGTCTCCTTCAAACCGGACATGATGCCCACGCACCATGGTCAATACCTCGCTCAGAACGTCGCCGATCCTGATATTGCCTAATGCAAAGGTTCGAGACTTGATGCTCAGAACGAGATGCTGCATTTTCAAAGCAAAGATCTCCGGATCAATGACTTGCTCTGGTCCACGGCATCGCTCCACCATCAGATGGCCAGCCCGGTAACCATCGAATTCAGCAATTGCTCGGAAAAGATCCAGGAAATTGCGTCGATTTTTGTCATTCAGCTGAGTCACTAATCCGGTATCGATGAAGATGAGCTGTGGACGATACCCCTCGTCATTGAGCTGCGCTAGGGCAGATTCCCATGTCTCGCTGTTTCCGATATGCGGGCGTAATCGAGCAAGTACAGCCTCTGTTACGTCAACTTCAGCTCGTGTTGGGGCGTCAATTGCTCGAGATTGCTTGCGAAGGGACAGATCCAGTTCACTGGGCTGGTAGAAGCGGACCATAATATTTCCCGGGTGAAGATCAGCATGGACAAAGTTATCAATCAAGAGCATATGTAAGAAGGCATCCAGCCCTTCATTTGCAATCTCGTGTTGATAAACACCGCCTCCCGTTTCGAGGAAGGTTGCGAGGGGAATTCCCTGGGCGAATTCCTCGACCAGGACTTCGCGGGTTGTGTAGTCCAGGTACGGATAAGGGAACCAAGCCGTTGTGCGAGACTTGAACTTTTCGCGGAACATGACCAGATTGGAAGCCTCGATTCGAAGATCTAGTTGAAGTTTCATCATTTCGCCAAATTGCTGGACTTCGTCGGGGAAGGACAGCCAATTCATTGTGGGAATGGCATTGATTAAAGAGGCGAAGAATCCCATTATTCGAAGGTCTCGGTGAATCATCTGCTCGACTCGGGGATGTAGGACTTTGATAGCAACGTAGGAGGAAGGGACACGTTGGGGTGAGCTCTTAACTAGAACATTGATGTTCTTCTGAACCTTCTCGCCGAGTGTGCTGGGTCCTAGCCCGAGCTCCTGGGTGCTGGAGGCTAGGCTAGGCTTGAGCCTTGCTTTATACACCTGTGCTATAGCTCCAACGCCAAGAGGCTCTTCTTGGAACTCCTCGAATATCTCTTCGAATGGCAGGCCATTGAAGGCTTTGCGAATGGTTTTCTTTGTAGCATGCAATGAATGGGCTGGTGCATTTGAATGAAGCGAAGACATTATGGCGCACATCTCTGGAGGGAAGATATCGGTTCTTGACGCGGCCCATTGACCCAACTTAAGACGAATTGTGAGCGGAAGTTCATCAATCATGGTAGAAGGAGGTATTTACCTTGATAAAAGCAGGACCAGCGCGCTCCATGGCTTTCACCAGGAAACGGTACCACCACAAGGTTCCGGAACGCGCGGTGTTTGGACCCTCGGCCTTCCGGCCTAGCCATATTACCGGCACAGTGATAACAACCGGTACAAATATCGCAGCCAGATGAAGAAACCGAAATCCGGTCGCAAGAGGGTCATAGATATACCGGTACCAGAAGACCCATACTGTTTGACAGACTCTTGACAGACCCCGCGCATCTGCGGCAACTGCTTTACGGATCTCATCGCGCGACGCCTCCAGCATCTGCATCTCTCCGGTTATATCGCCTCCATCCGAGTCCTCCGCCAGTTTGAGGAATGCGCTGGGAGCGAGGGCAGCCATGACCAGCCCGCCGATGATCGGGCCCGAACCCCGGCCCCGTTTCGGGGTGTGTTGAACAGGGAGTCGCCATGATGTTGTGAAATGGTGGCGCGGAATACGCGGCAACCCGCGGTTGAAACAAAATCGCCTGAGGAGGACCGTCCTCATGGTCTGTAGTGTATTTTCATGGAGGACGCTCTGCAAGTATGTATGTGAGGTGGAACTGAATTGAGGATCGCGGACAACGGGGAGCGCTGATAGCCCCGATAAGCGGCACGTGTTACGACGTCATCGTAAACAATCTCGGAACTTGGCAGGCCGAGGTTGTTCAACAAGGATAATCAAGTAGAGAGTTGATTATTTGAGATCATAGTTTGGGCATAAATCACTGTTTACACAGCACTCGAATTAGGGTGGGATTAATTCAGAAGGGCCCATCATATCCCGAGGTCCTGAGGCTGTATCTACATAATCTCCACTGCTAGTATATTTGCAATGAATATAGTACTCCATACCAACAATCAAGGAGAGGAAACAGACACTCGACTAGTAGCACAATAATGAGAATTACTAGAACTAACACAAATCTGCAGATATATCCAGCTTTATGGATCCTACTAGTCTGATCAACTTTTAATTTTCCCATTCGAGCTTCCCAAATCCGAATCCAGCAACTGGGTCCTCCACATTCCAGTCTACATTCCTCAGCGCCACCCTTTATCCGTTTTCTTTCTCACCTTGCTAATTCCGGGCTTATCTCGTCCGATCGTCAAAAAAACCCCTACCAAAAGACCGAAGTCGACATTGAAGAGTACAATGGCTCTCAAATGCACCCCGCTATATCCCCGAAGCCCCCGTTTTCGGGACAAAGAGCTTATTGAACGACGCAACAAGACAACTTTACCCTGCATTAAATGAGACCATGAATCCCCCGATGCCTAGGATGGCTTTTTACCATCCTCAATCTCTTGAAGCACCTCTCTAGCTTGCGACCCACTTGTTCATCACTATGGGTCGCCCACTTAACTTGGACGATGTCGAGTCCAACCAGGACCAGGATCAGAATCAGTCTCACACTTGGCGCGATTGGATGATCGTGTTCACATGGAGTATCGTTGGCTATCTGGCACTTATCATGACCGTCATTGGCTATTTTGATCCGTCCCTTCTACCCGTCGATCCAGCGGCGCTGTTATTCAACAAAGATATCTCTCCATTCTATGCATTCTCGCGCGGGGGTCATTTCTCCAAGCCGTCAGGCTTTAAGATCGTCGCTTTGGTTCCTTTTAGTAACCATGAGCACACTTCGATTCTAGAATGTTATTTGCAGGTAATAATTGAGTCTACTCAGCTTCCTCGGAAGGTTGTGCTAAACAATTCGCAGAAAAATTTAATTCACAACCACGGCTTCCTCGACCAGGTCGTTTTTATTCCTCAAACCAGCGACGCCACCAGTCTGCGCTGGCTCAATTCTCTCGTCGAAGAAACATCCGAATATGCAATCTCGCCAGCTGGCAAAGATATGGATTGGAAATTCGCCCAGGAAAACGTCATGTACATCCGAATCGATGGGGACGTCGTTTACATGGAAGACCATACCATTCCAACGATCGTTAAAACAAAACTAGACAATCCCGACACCCTCATGGTCTCTGCAAACGTCGTTAACGAGGGCGCCCTCGCTTCACTACACAGTCACCGCGGAGTGTCTCTCCCTTATCTGCCCGAGCTACAGCATACCTCGCAACCATCTCGTTCAAAGTCTCAACTAGAACACGATTGGCGAGCCTCGAGTCTTCCACCGTGGACAGGACCACCAGAATTCAAGGTTCGAAAGGATTTTAAACCGCCCTTCGAGGGTCATAGATGGCTACTTCCGCGTGAATCGGCCACTGATCGTGATCCGATCGCGGGCTCGGTTTATACGGACACGGGACCTAGTATGTTCGACTGGACAGTTGGTGCCCAGCAACACTATTCATTCTTGCACCATCTTGAACTGGATAATTTGGAGCGGTATAAGTTCCCGTTATGGGTTAATCCTACCGAGCCTGTTACTACGAACTTTGGCTGTTTCTGGGGTATGGATACCCAGGGCCTTCGTGAGATTTTTGGGCATAAGTCTAGTGAGGAGATCTATGAATCTTGGGCTGGGTTGGATGGGACTCGGCCCAATGTTACTATTGATGGTAAAGGTCTTGTTTCGCATTATTCGTCTCAACAGGGGGTTGAGGGGTTGGATTCGACTGATGTTTTAGAGAGGTATCGGGCTTATGCGCAGGAGAGAGTTTGTCGACCCAGTCAGCGTCAGAAGGAGCCTCGCTTGGAGGTTGATTCGAGCTGAGCTGACTAGATGGCTGATTTGGGGAAGGGGGATGCTCAGAGTTGTATATATTAGTATCATTAAAGTCGGATAAAGATAATGCACATAACTAGTAATTTCATACTATGCTATTGCCAAACCTTTCCATATTTGGATCTCAGTTTGCCAAATATCATTAATTGGTTTTTAAGGGACTTTTCTCGGCATAAACTGTCAATCGAGCATATTATATTATGGCAAGTCATCGTGTATCTTATCAAGCTTCTTCCACAGGTATTACATAACCAGACATAGCTTCCTCCCAAACACACCTCCAATCCTCGTCCTGGGTTCCAGGAACGAAGAAATAATCAGCAATAATCCTCGAAACTTGCTCCCAACTCTGCCATTCGCAAATCATAGCAACACGAGCTAACCGCTCAACAAACCATATCCGCTCACGATGGCCAATGGACCCTCGAGCCCCAATGAACAACGCCCAGGCAAACAGATTGAAGTTTTCTTTTGGCAAATGAAGAAGACTCGATATCTTGCACTTGCCGACAGCTTTAACGAGGTGTTTTGTCAGGGCCCGACCAAGGCCAGACGAAGGGGGTGAAACGATTAGAAAATTATTCAAAAAGCAGATTACTGCTACGCGTGCGACGGCTTCGACTGGGTGGAGGCTCTTTCCCGGGTTGTTGGGGCCAGGTTCTCTCTCGCTGTCTCCGTATATGTAGCTTAAGAGTTGATGTTCTGATTCGCAGTTGAGCATGCGGAAGAAATGATGATCGGAGGGTTCGAGTTCGGAAGATAGTGTGATAGCGACGCCGTAAAAGATGACATCTCGAATGACGTTTAGTATTCTGATGAGGGGTGGACTGAGAAGGGTGTTTGCGAAGAATCCCAAGCCAAGTTGATGTAAAGATGAGGAAGGGGGTGGTCGGATTCGTTGTTGAATCGCTTTAGGAACGGGTTGTGCGTCCCAAGTCAGTGGGAATACGGGTTTGACTAGCAGACCGGAGCCAGCTTTGACGTCAGAGCTAGAGAATATTTTAGCGAATGCATATCATTTTCAATATCAGTGACCAAGTCAGATTATACATACGTGATGATGGCTGTTAAAACAGAAGCAGATCGAATGCTTTCACCTGTAATTCCGCCACGCAGCTCTACCATGCGTCTGAGACCTGTTAAGTGGATTCGAGCTTCGTCGAACAGCCCAGCAATTAACTGTGGCAAAGGCATATATTAGACAGTGAGGCTTTGAAGCCAATAGGTTACTACTTACTGAACCAGTCAAAAGATTCACGATCGTGTCAAATGCCTCATTGGTCAATGCTTGTGTAGGATCTCGAACTTTCACATTCATTTCTCGAATGCACTTTGCTTTCATGATACAGTAATCGGGATCATTGCCGGCTTGCTTGTCGTCGGGTCCGATGAGCATGGAATCGAGATGACTGGACGACAATGCCGCTCTATGCGCAGCACACATACTCATGAGACCGAAGAAACTACCCGGATCTGAAAAGGAAGAGCGGACCATTAATTCGACTTCTTTAGTATTTTGACCCTTGACCTCATTTGGGAAGGTCACTGGGACAAATACAGATTTCCCTAATTAATTCGGTTCGTAAGTCCAACTTCAAATCCCAGTCCGTTGGGCAAACCCATCAAGCAAGCCCTGTATTTATGTAAATAAAACCACTTACAATAGTATAACAGATGTGCAACCATGCCAGGGAGTTCACTGGTTCCTGGCAATGTGCAGAAAGGATCGAGAAACCACGAAGTAGGTAGCAAACCTGGTTCAGGGTTCAAATGGGGTTCAAATGGATAGCCTGTGGTCCACTTAGTGGGAGTCCTGCGGCGATATCTGCTAACAAATTCCCCATGTAGCTCTGCTTCATAGATCGATGATTGGCCGGAGGAATCGGATGCCCTCCTGCTAGCGAGGATCAATTTCTGTTCTTCTTGAGACTGGTCGTATTGAGCTTTCGTGTTCACTGGCAGCCCGCTTCGACTTTGGCTTTCCCTTCGAGTAGTTCGCTTTAATCCAGCGAGTCTCTCCCGTCGGCGGACATCGCGCATCACATGGGATCGGATAGCCTTGCGAGCATTGACATCTTTGATTCGCTTGGAAGTCAAATCATCATCATGATCGATAAAAGTAAAAGATGGCCGGTCCAGCGGCGGTGCGTTTGGCTGGGATGTGGGATCTGAAGTCGAAGTTTAGTGTACGTCTCAACTTGAAGCCTCAGGAATTAAACGCGGGGAGTGGGGGAAGTGGGCGATATGCAAATCGAGCAACAAATGAGAATTGATGGGGAAAAACGCCTCAAACTGGGGCACCACGCAAGCAAGCAGCAATTATAAACCTGGATGCCAAATATACTAGTACAAATACATTGAAACATGGTGCGGCCCTGAGAGCAAAAGCAAACAACGCCTAGGCGCATAAAGCACAGCGCAGCACGAACCTGAAAGGGAAGCTCGAGCCAAAGAAAAAGACTGCAGGTGATCCATTGTGGGCCCGAAGGCCAGAGCAAGTGAAGAAAGTAAAAAGCGTGGGGGGAAGGCTGATTTAGAAGAGAAAAAGGAGTAGTTACGTTGTCAATGCGGGGATTCGAGCGGAGAAGACGCTGACCCGGTGATGACCGGTGTAACGCCTCACGCGGCTCTTTACATGGAAACACCGGGGAATACCCAGGGTACCTGGCCACGAGATGCCTGTGGGAATAACAATGACAATGGCAATGGTAAGATATATTCAGCAGAGATAAAAAAAAGAATAGATAGGATATCCCCATTGGAAGGAGGGAGTCCCTCCGTGATGCGCCCGGAGATGCCGCAAACCGCTAAACACAGGAAAAAAAAAATAATAATGGCCAAAGATAGAAGAGAGAAACACAAGAGCCAGGATCACCAGCACCAATGGTTTCTAGTGTAGAATCATCCCTGCATGTCGCTGACAAGTCGTGAAAGTAACGCATAGCCAAAGAGCACAGCCAGACCAACCCAAACACGATTCCGTCGCACCCAACTTTGCCCGGCTTCCCGCGCCACATGGCCGCCTTCCATGACTGCCCCGAATCCCGGGCCACTTCCATTTGGTCGCCGACGGAGAGCACTGGTCTCCGGGGAACATTTGATTGGGGCGTTAGGATCGGGCAGGATTTGGCCGGTGGCGGTGTCGATGCGGTGTTCCTTCATCCATGTCCAATTCTCCTGATCCAGCTCTGGCCATTCAGTCCGGAACTTTAACCCCCCATCACCTGCCTTGACATTGTTAATTCCCTTGGTTGTTCGGGCGACACCCGGAGTAGCGTTGGCGTGTGAGCCTCCACCAGTCGAGTTCCACCATCGTGATCGGGCGGCGAGTACTCGGCGTTCGCCTTCTGATGCGCTGACGCTCCCTGTGGTCATTTCTTCGCTCGTCATGAATGAGAGTAGTCCGATTAGAATTGTGGAAACCTCCCATGCGGGGTTGAACGACTTGGGGTGGAAGTCGGAGATGCTGAGACAGAGGCGAGTGGATGGTTGGAATCGGCCACTAGGTGTGTGCATACGAATCGCAGGAGGGGCGAAAGGGTATTCCGGGGGAAAGATCAAAGTACCCCAGTATTGTCCATTCTCATAGGGAGTCCCCGGAGGACCGGTCAGGATGTAATGCCATCTGGCCGATTGTCAGCGCTGAGTACTCGCAAGGCGAATTCCAAGACCAAAAGGGAAAAGGGACCAGGAATAAAAAAGAGTCACATACTCAAGAATGTTGGTTTCCGAAGGGTGTGCCACAATAAATGGCGGGGGGTTCTTTTGAATGCTTTGGTACTCGCGAGTAAGCTGTATACACCCAGGGCTGTTAGAAGGCATGGCTTATCATTCATCGATTGGGGTCTAGCCACTCACCCGTTTGAAAGCCGCTTTTGTCGCCATAATCTTGGCGGTTCTGATCAAGTGCGCAGAAGGGAACGGAGAGAGGTACAGTCAAGTCGAGTCGAGTGAAGCGCAGTGAGGGAAAGAAAAGAAACTGACAAAGTGGACAAGTTCAAAGTTCCGCAAGCGCAGGCGCAAACCGCTGCCATCGCCCGATGGTCACGTGCCCCAATTGGATTCACGCGACTCACGAGGATCTCCCCGGGGGGAGGTCGCCGATAAATCCTGGTCCATTGCAGTCGTCACCATGTCCTCCCTGTCGGCCGAAGATGGCGATGTACGTGGTATTCCTATGCAGTACATGCATAAACTCCCTCCGTTTTGTGTCCGGCCATTGGTGCTAATTTGTCGCGGTAGATCTTCGAGCGCTTGCAACAGCGCAAAGACCCGCAGGTTCTCGAGGAGCAGCAGCAGGCCGTGAATGAACGGACACAAGCAATTCTGCAAAAGGCTCAAGCCCGTCTGGGTGAATTGGTATGATTGCCGACCTGTCACTATACCCTTCTACGATTCCCTCAATCCGAATGGCACTTCCCATGGGAGATATTCCCATATCTGGAGCTTGCGGAGCTTTTCCCGAACCCCGGCTAACCGTTGAAACTACTACGATCAGCTCGACCAAAACTCGACTCTACCTTGCACCATCTCTTCAGTCCAGGTCTTCGGTGCTCCCAACACTCGCCGTAGCTTCCTCGAGAACGTCCTCAACCCTCTTTTGAGCGAAAATAAGAATCGGCCCTATACTCTTTCCGAGGCTTTGCGGGAGGTATCGGCTACGGCAGACAAGCTTGGGCGATTTGGTTGGTGGTCCTGCTGGAGCTTAGCTACTATGATGTGGATGTGGACTTTTGTCTTTCTAACCTGACTCCAATTCCAGACTTGTTCCATCAGCCCATCTCCGTCCACCTGGATGAGGCTAACCACAATGGCGACCTGCGCAATCTCGATGTTCTGCTGGCGGTCCGCGAGAAGTCCCGCGTGATTCTGAAGACCGGCACCGATCTTGGAAACGCCGAGGGCTCAGCTTACGGAAATCTCCTCTGGCGCAATCTGTTTGGCGGTGCCGAGACTCTCAACCTGAACGCCTCATTGGGAACCCGCACACGATCCGCCTACCAGGCCGCATTCGAGACACCACTCTTCTGCGACCCCGACTTCCGCCTTGAGGTCGGCGGAATTGCTAGCGCTACGCAGAAGTCGTGGGCTAGCCACGAGGAGGTGCTCAAGGGAGGCTGGAGCAAGCTTCGATGGCTGTCCAAGTCCGGACATCGCCACGAGCTGGGCTACAACGGTTACTGGAGACAGATTACCGGCCTCGGCGAGGGTGCTTCTTCCGCTGTCCGCGCCGACGCGGGTGACAGCGTGAAGAGCAGTGTTTTCCACAGCTGGGTCAACGACCAACGTGATAACGCGATGATGCCCTCCCGCGGATACTATGCCAAGATCTTCAACGAGGTTGCTGGCTGGGGCCCGCTGAAGGGTGATGTGTCTTTCTGGAAATCGGAGGTCGAGACCCAAGGTGCGATCCCTATCCCCATCCCTGGTATCAAGGGTGACAGCGGCGTGAGCTTCACGACCGGATTCCGCGCTGGTCTTATGGTCCCGCTGGGCCTGGACTCGAACTCTCGTCCTCAACTCTCCCGCATCAATGACCGCTTCCTGCTCGGTGGACCCACCGATGTTCGCGGATTCCGTCTCTGTGGTCTGGGTCCTCGCGAGGGAGCTGATGCTCTTGGCGGCGATGCCTACGCTGCTGGTAGTGCGAACCTGCTCTTCCCGCTCCCCCGTGTTGGCGTGGATAGGCCTCTCCGCATGCAACTGTTCCTGAACGGTGGTCGCTTGTTGCCATTGCGGACGTCGCAGAAGGCTGCTCCCGCGACTAGCAGCGAGGTGCAAGATGCGGTGATCTCTACTGTCACCGATTTGCAAAATGGTCTACCTAGCATCGCGGCTGGTGTTGGTATTGTTTACGCCCACCCGGTTGCACGCTTCGAGCTCAACTTCTCTCTCCCGCTTGTCCAGCGGAAGGGCGAGGAGGGTCGTAAGGGACTCCAGTTGGGAATTGGCATCAACTTCCTATAGAAATATGTATCTGATTAGAGCTTAGCGAGATCAATTATACCTCTCTCCTTATTTGTCCTTTTACTTTATACTTTATTCAGCTTGAATATGTTTAAAAATAACATCTAAAAATACCGAGCTGTTTTTCTGCAACTATTTACGAACTTCTAAAAGAATACAAATGCATATTGCATAGTTCACTGCATCAGAGCACACGAGTCTGGAGTATGTATACAGAGTGGGTCCGCTGACTCATCAGCCATCAATCACCAAGTGTCCACCTGGAGCTTCAGCTCTACTCCAACACCGCACTCATACCACATCAAACTAATTCCTCTTTTCCTCCTACGATTCACACGGGAAAATACAACCTGCACCTCGGATAATCCATTCCTCGCCGCCCACTCGGCAATGGCCCAATATTACCCCCAACAGCAGGGCTACGCACCCCAAGGCTCCGCCCAAAACCTCCAGTTCTTCCCCTCCTCCTACGGCTCTGTCTCCGGCCATACGACTCCCGCACAAGCATCCTACGGCAATAGCGCAGGATTTGGAGGCGCACCGAACCCCTCCGCCCAGGCTTATCCCGTCGGTGGCGGATATGGGGGCTTCGGATCGCCGGCTACGGGGGTTAGTGGACGGATGGGTGAGCAGGGTGGTTTAAGGACGGGTTGGTTGGCGGCGTTTGGAACGGAGGGGTACGATGGGGAACCGCCTTTGCTTGAGGAATTAGGGGTGAATTTTGGACATATTCGGACTAAGGTGAGTTGTTGCATTCGTGGTGGGTTGTTTTTGTGTCGGACTAGCCCTTGTGTATACTTCGTGACCACGAGGGGTTTATTTCACACACTTGCAACACTGTCACAATATATAGAATTCCATGGGATTTGCATCATACTAACGAGTCTCACCTCTTCTCCAGACCCTCACAGTCCTGAACCCCTTCGCCTCAATCGATAACCACCTAATGGACGACAGCGACCTCTACGGCGCCCTCCTTTACATAGTCCTATACGGAACCTTCCTCCTCCTCTCCGGAAAGGTCTTCTACGGCTACATCTACGGCGTCGCCGTCTTCGGCGCCCTAGCCCTCCACCTCATCCTCAGCTTGATGTCTCCGTCCGGCGCAACCCTAGTGGACACCTCCGATCCCGCCAACTACAACCCCCACCACAAACCATCAATGTCCTCGTCCTCGGCTGGCCATTTCTCTGCAACATTGACATTTCCCCGCTCCGCCAGCGTGCTGGGCTACTGCTTCCTCCCGCTCGTGCTGACCGCTCTGATTGGTATCATGATTCCCATGGATACGTTGTTCGGGTACCTACTCACCACCGCGGCGGTGGGTTGGTGTACGTACAGCAGTTCTGGCATGTTTTGCTCCGTGGCGCGTATGAGTGGGATGAGGGGTCTTGTGGCTTATCCGCTTGCGCTGTTTTATGTTGTTTTTGGGATCATGGGGATTTTTTCGTCGAGGGGGACGGGATCTCTTGCTGCTAAGACGGGAGCTGCTTGATTTGATGTGAAGAATAACATACCTTGGGGAAAGAGACTCCCCCTTTTTTTTGTCATTGATTTTTGCCAGAATCCGGAATGGAATGGGTGGGGTTGGCTGGGCTGGGCTGGGCTGGGCTGGGACCAGGCGTCTTGTCTGGATTTAACATTGCTTTGCCTTGCCTTCGGGCTGAGAAGGCAATATAAGCCCATCTAGCTCTCATATCTTATATGCATATGCATGAGCGTGAGGGAGAGGCTACAATACAGCGCTACCGGAAAGTAAAAAGGTCTCAGGTGTCTACTTACTTTGCATCTAATATTATGAATTTCACGAGATTCAGTTCAGCCACTGTTTTTGATATATCATTATGCATTACTAGACTCGTCATATCGCTCTATGTAAATCAAATGCTTTCTGTAAACGGTGGATCGATCAGTAGCTACATGAGAGATATTGGCCTCAATCCCTATAAAGAAGACTGTTTTGACTGGTTCGTCCCGTCCCGGCCGCAGGACTATCGGGGACTGCTCCAGGAGTATCCCCTAGCGCATTCGCGACGGATTCCCGAAGAGATGACAGCTCATAAGGCAGAGACGAATAGGCATCACAACAAGGAGTGACGCGGGGCATGAGGGCTAGCTTATACGGACTTGGGGCGGCCGACGAAGCGCCAAGACACGGAGTTGGAGCGGCCGCTCGAAGCCCTAACTGTCCCTTTGAGGCATTCCATATAAATCTGAAAATCAGTCCCATAGAAGCAGCAATCCTTCCGTCATTTAGTTATTTTTTTGGGAATTCTCGTACCATATAGAAATATCCAGTCATTACTCCCCTTTCATTAGGCCCGCCATGGACGCAGAAAAACAAGGTTGCAATGGTATCCTTGCTAACACCGACGAGAATGACGCTCCTGAGGATACATCGCCTCGTCCAATTCATGGATGGAAGGTACTGTATCGCTCCTCTATTCTCTGTGTGCATTGAGACCTGTAGCTAATTGTATGCAGTGGGCCATTGCATACGCCTCTATGATCTCGACTAGCTCGACAGACCCGCACGGATGGCTGGTCTCGCTGTTTACCCCGGACAAGGACGGCCTCCATGGAGCTGCTCATGCGGAGTTTCCTTAATCATAGAGGTACTCTTTACTCTCCAAGAGATGTAGGGCCATGTGCACGGGGAACTGCTGCCTTGATAGCTTGCGCTGAGAGACTTGGAGTCCTACTAATCACATCAGGATATAAAAATGCATGTATGAGGATTGTTCTCGTAAGTTCATTTAGATACTCTAGATAATCTTTATGGCTAATTATAACATAGGAATAAGACCAAAGTAAAAGGGGGTTCCGAGGCTCTATCGTACGGTTTCGCCTCGAGAAGGCGCCCACTTGGCAAGCCATTCTCGCGTCTTTTCAAGATCACCGCCAGCTGCCTCGGCGCCCGCTACACACCATGCCATATCATACGCCTTGTCTCCATCGCCAGTAGTTCCCTCCGCGTAAATCATATCTGCTAGATTCCGACGATGCTGACCCGTTTCATCGGTGCAGAAATAGAATGGGGCCGTGTTGGTTTCTTCGGGTTTGACGTTCAAGGCGTCGACGAGAGGGCGGGCTACGTTCATTATCTCGGCCACGCTCATTATTGCTGCTTCAGGCGCTGATTGTCTTTTCTGCTTCCCGTTCTTGCAGTACTCATTTTGACACCAAGCTTTCCCGCACCCGGTCATCATTTGCGAGAGATATCTGCGTTCAATACGGCGTCGAAGGGCCTTACCCTCTGGATCATGTGTGTCGACGTACAGAGGCCCGAAACAGATATTGCAAAGACCAAGAGATTTATTGCCTGTGTTTGATAAGGTGCGGCCGCAGTTTTGATTCAGACATGTGCGTGGCGCGGGTCGGGAAAGTCGCTCGAGATCGTGGTGGCGGAGATGGGTGTTCATATCGCGGAGTCGAATGATTTTACCGCATAGATGGCATTCGGTTGTTCGTCCACCGTCTACTAGTTCGTGGGGGGTGAGGCCAGAAACCAATACTTCCGGGTCGAAGAAGTCTGGGTCTGAATCGCCCTTTTGCGGAACGATTAGATGGCAGAATTGGCACAGAATCAATTTACCGGGACACTCGTTGGTCCGGTGGAGAGCTAGGGCAGGTAGTCCTTCGAAGTTGGAGGAACAATCTGGACATTCGTAGTTATTGTGGAATATGGAGTCGTGGTTGGTTTTGCTGGCGGCATCGGTGCCGTGGGAGGAGTCGTGGGGACAGTGCCAGTGGTTCTGCCATTCGGGTGATCGTTTCTGGAAGACATTGTGGCACTGGGGACAGAAGATGTTATTGCGTAGACAGAAGTTCTCGTGGAGAACTAGAGTCCGTTGCGGAACCCATTGTCGACAGTTTTGGCACTGTACATCGTCTGGCTCGTGTTCATCGTCCTCGCCTTCGGGCTCGGCGCCATCTTCTGAATCATCGATCGAGATCCTTAGGTTATATTTGACAGGGACTCGTTGTGAAGACTCGTTCTCGGTGTCTTCAATCTCAGCATAAGCAGAAATATAGATAGATTCCGCCCCCTCTAGCGCAATGTTTGTAGGGCGAATCTTGAATTTCTTCGAACCCTCAGCAGAAAAGTCACCCCAGACATGCATATCTCGCCTTGGACGCCCTCTTTGGCGAGCACTAAGAGGACTTGCGAATAGAGACACGGTAGGATCGTCTGTCAAAAGCTCAATCCGAAGCGTTCCCTCGTGCTTCGTCAACTCTCGCAGCTCATAGTCCACATACTCCCCCGGTAACACCTGGGCTGCGACATTCTCTCCAAGAGTAAGGACCCCGCCAACCGAACTACCGGCCGTCGTACCAGGAGCCCGCGCAGCTCGCTCCAGTCGCTTTTGCAACGTCTCGCGCGCCTGTTCTTCTGATAGTGCCACGATATCAACTTCGAGATCCGTGTCGACGACGCAAATTCCTTCTCCTTCGGGGTAAACCTTGTCTAGTAGAAATCGGAAGGACTCAGTGCGGGAAGTCGGTACCGTGAGAAGCTCGCCAACCGTCAGCGTCGTGAAGTTATCCCGAAGATGTCTTTCCAGCAAGGCTTTCCAGTCTTCAGGATCGTAGCCAGCTTCGAGCGGACGAAGACGCACGTACGTGCCTTTTGGTAATTGCTTCGCGTGCACCGTGACCCTTGGGCCCGCGGGTGTGGATGTGGTGGGTATTGTTGGTGTCGTTGGTGTCTGATGTCCGTTTCCTTCTACTCCATCTACCTCCATATCTGGCGCATCTTCGCTCTCTTTGGTTTCGGTCGTAGTAAACTCGTCATCTGAAATCTCGAGGGACTCGCGGAGTAGACTGCTGAGAGCGACTTCGTTCTCTGGTGCGGAGAACTCGCGGATCCCCGCATAGACGAATCGGCCATTTTGAGGGTTCACGATGCGAAAGGTCAGTGGGTGTGGAAGCTGTTGTTGACGTTGTTCAATCTGCTGACGGGCTCGAGACTCGGCGGCAAAAGTGTGTGGGTTGAAAGGGTCGAAGGTATCGCTGTGTTGCACGCGTGCGTTGGAGGAATTCGGAACAGCTTGGAGCGGGGCGGCGGCGAGGAGTTGTTCAAGCGCAGACTGGGGTAGGGTGATTTTATCACCAGGTAATCGAGGCGCGCGCTGGGGAGGTGCCACGGCCAGCTGGGCAGACCATGTCAAAGTGTTCTCGTTCTCCGCCATGATGGAGGAGCTTGAAGGGAAACCCTCGGCGGGGAGGAGCTATCAGATAATGATTATGTACACCCCGTCGTACTCGTATAGGATTCCCGTTTAGGGTAGGTTCTAGAAGGCTCCCCCGCGTCGCCTCCTCTGATTATCAATTATCTATACTCCATACAGTCAACGGCAATCATCTGAAGTAATCAAAAGAGGCAAAATCATGATTGATTACTACTAGAATCCGAGGACCTGTGAAAGCCACGCCGAAAATGACCATTTTGACGCCACAACGGCTCCCTTTCCATCTGATACTACACACTATAAAGCCACCACTTGATCGCTCAGAAGCTCAGTTCTGCCACTACTAAAGTACTCTCAATTTAATACATATGTTTATCTACCCAAGTACAAGCACAGGCACAACCCGGAACATGCGGGATAATTTCAGCCCCCACGTCGCAGCGGTGAAGATCAGAACCCTTTCCTATCGATAGATATAGATGCCCCACCTGTTTATACGATATATGGCAAGGCGTGAATTTTTTGGATTTCATCCCGTGTCAAAATTACCGCCTGTTAAAGCTTAGCCATACGAGTATGTCTAGGGTCCTTATTTCTAAACACAAAACGTTGTGACGCCCGGGCGGTGCATATCTTTGTATCTGTATCGTCTTTACGACTCTTTCCCCATATGGACAGGAAAGTTTTCGATGGACCCTTTTCATTTCGCTTGAGTTCAGGGTCCCGCTAGAGGCTCAGTAGTTGCCTTTCTTCTTTAATTACAGATTTCCCCCGAGCTTCCTTCCCACGGCTATTCTGCATTTCCTCGAATAGGCCCGGGAAGTCTCCCTTCGCTGGGAACGTGAAGAATACCAAAATATTCTCATCTTCTAATTATGATTAGCCTTTCTAGCGCCTGTCAAATATGTTGGAAATGACCCCTCTGACTGAATTCAGAGACAATGACCACGATACCCATCCCCCAATACCACAATCCGAAGCGAGCAGCAAAAAAGAACAAGAACCTCTCGCCGTCAAAAAACCTCGCAGATCTATATGGCTCGATTCATGGTTATTCGAGTACATAGCACTGGCCTTCAGCATTGCCTGTTTTATCGCTATAGTTATCGTTCTGCTGATATACGATGGCAAACGGCAACCCGATATGGCTAATGGCCTAACTCTCAACACGATCATCTCGGTGCTAGCTACAGGGTGCAAGTCGGCGTTGGTCCTAGTTATAAGTGAATCAATCAGTCAATTGAAATGGCCATGGTTTCAAAATCCTACACAAAGTCAAAACCAACTGGTCACCATTCAGAAGTTTGATGCTGCGAGCAGAGGGCCTCTCGGATCATTTATGATGATCATTCATCATCGCGCACAGTCCATCGTCTCCTTCGGCGCCGCAATCATAGTTCTTCTACTGGCATTCGATCCGTTCATGCAACAGCTTCTCACATACCCAGTCCGACCCATAATCAGCCAAGACGGCACCGCCAGTGCGCCACAGCGACTTGCACACCTTCCCCTGGAACAAGACTCCACATCCACCTCCTCATCCTCCTGGGACAGTGCTCTTGCGCAAGCCCTCTGGACAAATGGTGACTTTAGCGTTACTCCTCTGTGTTCATCAGGCAATTGCACATGGGATGTATTTTCGTCCGTGAGCGTATGCAGCCGATGTGAAGATGTGACCTCCACCATTCAATTCGACTGCGAGTCACCCTTACCTTCCGTGAACGACGTAAAGAAGGCCTTCAACATATCATGCTCTATATACCTACCCAATGGCACAGTCCCCTTTTTCAACGTACTCGGTACCACGGACTCGAACGAAGACTCCTCTTCGAGTCCCTCATTAAACTTCCCATCAAAAATTATATGGCAGCCTTTTGATTACAGCTTATACCAGTCATCACATCTGCCAAACTATACGCTCAATGGCGTGATGAATCCTCTTTGGACAATTGCCTACACCCAACTCGAGCTTGACGGAGACAGGGTCTCGACGAATAAATCCATCGCTGATGCTATTCAATTCAAAAACGCGACCGCATGCGCCGTTTCAACTTGCCTCAGAGACTACCACGTCTCTGTGAATAACGGTATTCCCTCCGTTCGATCTGAGAACTTCGATTTCGGCACTATCTACGATAATCCCTCTCCGGATTCCGATAACTGGTCAAGGTGCTGGAAGCCCGGAGACACTGACGCCGGGATTGGAGAAGACAAGAGTAAATTCGCCTTTTGCGACGACACGATGTCGAATTTCGAAACCGATTCACTAGGGTTTATCCCCGATGCGCTAAACGTGGATTGGGACTTCGATCACGTACTTGATACATGGTCCTTATCGCCCACTAATGACGAGGAGGTTCCGAATTCAAATCCAATTCTGCAGCAATATGTTCGCGTTGGCTTCGAAGAGGTCGTTACCAGGATGGCGGACTCTTTAACGAAGCTGGGTTTGGAAACTACGAATCACAGTGTTATTGGCATAGGGTATGTCCCCGCGGCATTTGTGAGCGTGAGATGGCCTTGGATTATTCTCCCTGGCATTCTTCTTGTTACTGGGGCTTTATTCTTGATGGTTACTATGGTCATCAGTAAGAAGAGCCATGCGCCGCTTTGGAAATCCTCTGCTCTGGCACCCTATTATCATGGAGTTGAAGGAGGTAGTGATGATGAGGATTATGATGAGCTCCTGACTGCCAGTGCTATGGAGAGAAAGTCGGAACGGGAAGCTGTTCGATTGCAGCGCTCTGAGGGGAATGGGAGATTGGTGCTGCAAAAGCAAGGCATATTGAACGACTCCCCCGGGCAAACTATTCCACCGAAATAATGACATTCGGAGGCATGGTGGAATCAGTTTCTTGTGGTTTTCTTCTGTATAATATTCCACATAAATAGAACAACCTAGAAGTAGCAATT
Source organism: Penicillium pancosmium (assembly GCA_031761475.1). Classification (NCBI taxonomy): domain Eukaryota; kingdom Fungi; phylum Ascomycota; class Eurotiomycetes; order Eurotiales; family Aspergillaceae; genus Penicillium; species Penicillium pancosmium. The sequence continues at coordinate 3,869 of JAVMSB010000334.1, read as the reverse complement.
CAAGCTTAAATTACACAAAAAGTGGCTATTAAGAGCTTAGGTTAGGTCAGGTTATCCATGGTCGTAAGCGCAAACTGCGAGGAGCCATGGATTCAACAGCCATCCCCACTAATCCATTGTTTATTGCCCAAGCTTACTGATATACATTCGAGAAAGGTCAATTTATTATAAAATTTTGTGTGTGAGAGCTCACATACACGCCGGGCCTCACCTCTCGGTCTCATTGCTGGATGCCAATGAGAAGGCACACACAATGGCAATATTCTCCATTATCTGCTCGTTTCTAGACGCTAAACTCTTCCATGGTGTCATGATCTCATTCATTGTCTCATCATCCATAGTACCCACTGTCTTGACCATTCCGAGAGGTGAATTATCACTCGCAGCGAGGGAACCGTTGAGAAAAAATATCAGAACTAGTAGTTACCAGCGCTTTTCCAAAACCACCATATGGCAGCCTCCTCAGAGGTTTGCAACTTGAAAACGACCAGCTTGGGCGTATTGGGCCCTCACGAGTTGCAAGATGATCCGTTTGGATCGAAGAGCATTGCGTATACTGGGTTCTATATAATTTTTAGCCATTTTCAGCACTATAGCACCCTTCGAAATACCGCAAAGGGACGCTGGAATTGGTCAATGGAATCCTTGCAAGATTTGGGCAGTACTTACATGATTTGGAACTTGGGAGAGCACTTATGGACTGTGGCTGCTGTTGTGTCGGATTTGGGGTTGCCGCCGTTATACCGGCATTCGCATGAAAATACTAGCCAAAGGGCCAGGGCAAGAGCCGAGGAGGAGATAAAGATAAATCTAGAAGAGGACGGAGAAGAATCCTCAATTCCCGCTTGGGATTTCCCAGCTGAAACGCCAATTCCATTTCCGTTCTTCGCATCACTGGAGCTGGAGCTGGAGTATTGTCCACGTCTTCATTCTAGCCAGTCTGACCATGACCATGGCCATAACTATCCAATCTGGGGCCCTCTCCCACTCCCAAACGATGAATGCCCAGTCGAGAAAGTTTGGAGTTAAACTTCGCGCTATTGGCTACAGATGTCCAATTGCGCGCCAATGACCCGCGCGCACACTCTGTTATCCAAATCTCGGCCGGGTTACCAGCAGGCTTGGCGGGATCTCAGACAATTTAAACCCTTTCGACGTATCGGGGTAATGGTGTGGGGTTTATGTCACATTTACTTTGTCGGACTATGTTCGTTTCTTCCCCGGGGTAGAGGAATAGCCACACCGGATGGAGACTATGTTCGAGAAGGAGACTTTCGCTTGTCGCCGTATGATGTTATTTCCAGGTGGTTGGCGTTGGTTAGTAAGTCGCCGCCTGATGCTGGTGTGAATTATGATAATAGTCCTTCTACTTTGGCTGGGGTTATAAATCCTCTTTGATGGATGTCTATATTAGACGGTATATTACGAAAGATTCAATTGCTTTTATTGCAGAAATCCGTTTAGCGTCTGATTATATTCAAGCCGTTAAAATGAAATTTAAGCACAAATAGTCTGCGTTTAATTCTCTAGTACAGGCCTGGGAAATAACGCACAGCACTAAAGTAACTTGAATTCACAGGTCCGCCGTTTACAACTTGACATATAGAAATAAATGAAGAAATAAAGTTGAGATTTTTTGAAAATAAACCCGCTTCGCTTAGAAACCAAATCAATCAAAGCAAACCAGCTACCTAAACACCACCCCAATAACCCGATCCAATCAATGGAAGCTACGCATGCGATGGCGAGCACTGGTGTTACACCAATCACACTATTTTTTATCTCGTCAGTATGAGATCATTTGCCTGGCGTGAATACATGGGGGCCTACCATCGTGGCTGAGCAGCCCTCATTATGCTCGATGCAATAATCACCCCGGCAGCTTTGGCAGGTGTGTTGGCAGTCTCGCTTGCAGGATGCGCACTTTACAGATACGTCAGATACAATTCAAATTCAAGTTTGGGACAGAAAGGTTACTCACAGTTGGTCCACATTCCCAGCAATCTTTGCTGACACCTCTTTGTAATCTCTGTGAAACGAAATGATATCAGCCATACTGTCATAAAAAGATCTTCCGTCGCAAACAAGTCAAGTCAAGTCAAGCCAAGTATTGCTCCAATATCCAAAAAAAACCATCGCATTGCATTATACGTACCACACTCGTCGAACCAACCGGACGAACCGCAGTCTGATGCGGTGACAAATTAGCCCTAACATGCTGCGGATTTTCAAGACAATTCTCGCAAAACCATTTATTGCACCGGTGACACCACCGGTCTGTAAGACAATCTGTGCATCGAGCAATGAGCACAGGGTGTTTGCCGGGGATGCGTAATTCAGGACGCTTGGCAAATGCCACACTGGACTGGTGCATGGGGATCGGGCCTAGGAGCGGGAATTGAATGTCTGCATCAGTGCCACTTTGGCCCCAGATTGCTGGGCCTTCGGGGGAACTGTGGCAGCCGTCGCAGCCGCGTGGGCCTAGGGCGATTGTTGCCACTGCGGGGCCGAGCATGGGGGCTACCTCTGGGGTAGGTGGTGCGGTTCCGGTTGGATTTTCCTCGTCCCCGTCCGCCGTTGTGTAATTGTTGATGTCATGTCGTGATCCTCGACAAAGGATTGCGTCGAATGCAATTATTCCCTCGCATTTCTGGATCGTCTGGGCCCAACCTTCCTCGATGCTGTGCTTGTAGAGCTTGCCGGTTGGCGAGTACCATTCGTTCTGCTGGTGTTTGATGATTGGGGTGGATTCTTCATCTTCTGCATCAGACGAATTGTTCGAGGAAGATTGGCTTGGACTCCGGGTATTTGTGTTGCCTACGCGGTCACTCCACCAGTCTCTGTATCTTCGGCGGCGCACAACGGGTCGTGGGGCCGTGTGTCTGGGTGAGAAATGGTAGATTCCTTTCACTCGGGGTGTTCCCTCTGGACGTGTGGGGCGAACGGAATATTGGATGGCCTGCATCAATTTGCGCTCGTTTAGATTACGGCATTCGCGGATCGATAGGATGTTGACGTTAAATCGGTCTGTTAAGATGATTTCGGCGAGTAGATCGGCTGGGACGGAGAGACCGTCTAAGACGAGTGTGCGCACGTCTTGGAGTATAGATTTTCTTTCCAGACTGGTGAAGATGTGTCGTAATGGTTTGGAATAGAATTCATCTTCGGTCTGGGTATCATTTTCATGGTTTGTAGGTTCCCGAAGTTGCGCGCCTTTGCAGCGGGTTAGATCGAGGTGTCGGAAGAGGTATGGAGTGTGTGTGATCATATTGTGAAGCAGGCGTGAGGATGAAGCCAATGCCATCATTGATGGGACGGAGAGGTATGGGGCCATGTGGTCGAGGATTAGGCTGTTAGTTAGCATCTCCTCGAGTGGTGCTTGTCGCGGCGGTGCGGGTGCGGGTTGCGCGGGTTGCGCAATGGGCGCTGGTGTTGGGATTATTTCCAAGGGAGTCAGTTCGCGGACCATGGGCTCGAAACCCAATTCCTTTGGGGTTAAACGTCGTGCGCCGTAGAAGTCGGGGGCTCGACCGATGAGGTTTTGGCGATAGGCCTCCATTGCGCCGACGGAGACCTCATCGCCGATGCGAAAGAGTGGCGCATGAGGTTGGATCTCCTCGAGAGCTGCACGAGCCTTGACGAGCTCTGACTCAAGTAAGTGGATGGTAGATTGGAGTACAGCGGGCATGGCGTCGGGGGCTGGGTCAATGGTGGAAATCAAGGAAATCCAGAGGTCGTTGGACATAGTCCGAGAATACAAGTTTATATACTCCGTAGAGATGGGAGCGAGTGGGGGCAGTCCCTTTTTTGTGAGGGGAGAAGTGATGGATCAACTTAATCAAAGAAAAGGAACCATGGGTGGGTGGGGG
>JAVMSB010000333.1:0-34782 GCA_031761475.1 Penicillium pancosmium | reverse complement strand
GTTTTGAAAAGGAAGGGCAGCCAAGACCGGGTGCTTACAGCTAGAAGGGTAAAGATGGAAGGTTCCAAAGTCAATGTCATCAATCGCCAAGTTCATGGTGAAGTTTGAGCCCTCGCCGTATGTAAAAGGATAGCTTCCATCGGATTGGACATTGAGACCAAAGCCCTCTGTAAGAAGTTAGTAAGAGAAAGGACAGACTGATAAAATGTCGGGATAAATTAGCTGACCGTCACCAATGCAAACCAAATGTTCAGAGTCAAGCGATTTGATGTATGCTGAAGTCGATTTAATCCAGTTATAGAGCGTCGAAACATCGCAACCATTGCAGCGAGGCTCATTTGCCAATTCCCACGCAAAGATCGCCGACGAATCACTATACCGCGCTATTACTGTCTTGATGTATGTGCGATAGGCAGCCTGTGCATCTTCATTTGTATACCATGTCGTTTGGGAGCCTCCAAAAGCCGTGACATATGCCGCCATGCCGCCATAGTCACTCCAATTATTGACAAAGTTGATGATAAGCTTGATGTTGCGCTTTTCCGCGGATGCGACGACATAGTCGAGTCGCTGGAGGCCATCAGACCCTGTGTTGATCGTTGCAACACCGTCCTTAAGCAACTGGTAGTAGACTGTACCCGAAGATGGTACAGTATTGACATCGTTGAAGCCCCATATGCGCAAGATACGTTGTCCCGCCTCATTCATGTGGTCCAAGACTAGATCTACATCGTCGTTCTAGGAGGAGATATAATCAGCGAGTGTTTGTCTCGACTTCTCCTTTTTACAACGATAGAATTCACCCACGTTTGTCAAGAAGCCAATCCAATACGAGTTGGATCCAGCAAAATAACCAGGCTCGCCATTGATTGTGAAATTCAGGCCCTCGATGCCGACAAATTCTGTTGACGTTCCAACCGATGTTCCTGAGGTGGTAGAAGATGCACTAGTGGTAGTCTTACTGGCACTTGAAGTGGATGTTGCTTTTGAAGTAGTAGTTGTCTTTGTGGTTGTCGCAAGAGTAGTAGTCGTGCTGCTGGTGGAAACCAAACATTGACTATAATAATCATTCTGATACTGACAGGACCATCCTGACTGGCAGGTAGTTTCACCTGAGTAATTAACTCCACCACATTGACCATATGGAGATACGGCAGCAGATGCCAGACCGGCTAGAAGCAGGATGGCGAGGGACTGCATGATTGATGTTCAATTGATGCGTTCCTGAGTTGACGACATTGGGGATCTAGTCTACGATTTTAAGCTGTTGGAATCTGCCTCAAAGAAAATGCAGGGAACGGGTACACCTCCGTTATGCATTTGGAGATAAAATTGATATAGTGGCCGTGCATGTCTGGGGTAGTTCGAGCGCCGGCTCCGTGTTGTTTGGGGCATAGAAGTGGGGAAGTAGGGAGGTGGCGTGCCAGATTGATTGCGGAAGCAAGGGGATTTGAAGATGGCTAGTGACTTGATTATGGCCTGACGAAAGGTAAATTTAATATCGAACCCAGTCAGCATTCTAATACATAGTACCCCGTAGTCCGTACCACCGATCCGGACAAATATCTTGCAGTATGCGGAGATGGGGCGGAAGAATTCACAAGACGAAGCCCCGCTTGCTCGACGGGGCAAGGCTGCGTCGCCGTGGCCGTGCTGTGGGGAGCGAGGGATAAAAAAAAAAAGAGAGATGCATTACCTCATGGTATTATTTCGGGTTGAAACTACGGCTATTAGGCGAGATCATGGAGTACATAGCAGAGGATTTCCATGAATACAGAATATTAGTCCTCACCCTGCAATCGCTGCGACCGCGGATGGAGATCCAAGACGCGTCTCATGCGGCGCCTTCGCGTACGACCGTTGAAAACATAGCGTGGTCAGCTGCCATTCGGTCGAAAGTACTAAATTCGGCGTCTACTTCCTGAGTGCTGTGTTGATGCCTGGAAAATACCAAGAAGAATGGCACTTTCGATACTTTTCCCTGCTCTTCCGATTCGATCTCGGCCAGACCAAGGTTGCAACTGTTGGTAGCGAAGACCCAATCCGCCAATAAAGAAGTCGGCATCTCCTAGCCGGGGATTCTGGGCACATTCTTTCGGCGCCATCGGATTCCTTCGAGACCGCGCGGTAAAATCGGTTGTACCAAGTTCCTTCGGTATTCTTCATGCCCGTACTTCGTAGACTCTTCTCCGTAATTTATTCCACCATCACGCGAGGATTGGGCTAAGAACTACTCCGCCATTACTCAGCGCTTGGGCAGACATTCCTTTCAGGAGAGGTGCATCCAGGGGCTCCCCACAATTAAAACTCTGATAGCTGTGCCCCCGAAATCACACTACTATTGTCATTTTAAGACCTTCTCGAACGGGAACTCTGCGACAGTACGAGCAACCTATTAAATTCCATGTGTTACTAGTGGGGGGCGATCGTTATTGTGCAGACTCTGCAGTGACGTACAAACAACTAAGAGCCGGCTGTGGCGGCGCCACCTTGGCTTCGGGCGGATGCCGAATGACGATGTGCTATGAGAATACTAGTATGTACTCGGGGGAATCGCCTCAATGTGTACTGGGGCTTAGACGGACTAGGTACAGTTTCTAGGGCATGGAGGGGGAATTAAATGTTTGGAGAAACCGCGCAGAATATGTATGATGATGCAAGACCCTGTCTCGATGTCTCCAGACTCCGCATTTCCCCTCGATCCCCTTATTTCTGGCATTTCTGGAGCCGGGCTGTGCGACTCACCGAGAAACTCATCGGGTATGAGTTGTGGGTGAACATCCGGAGGCCTGGAGTAACCCGGGGCATCCGGCCCACTTGGAATTACCCGACTACATCACAGCAACAAGTGGTGGTATAGGGAATGCTAAACTCCCATAATATAGCGAATCCATTCTACCAGAGCAAATATAGAGATACAAAAATCTCATATCTGATCCTGATCGGGCCCGAGCCGAGTCGGATGGCCGAGCCAAGCCAGGCCCCCGGCATCTCTGGAGGCTGTATCGACGCCCACACCGTCCCGAGGCCGAGTTCGCCACTCCGATATTCCCCTCGCCTACTCCGTACTACGCAATTGCCCCGGCCGGGGCACTCGGCTATCCGTATGACTGGCGAACCGCTTCCGATCGTCCACTGGAACCGATTCTGGCTGGCTGTTCCCCTGCCGGCGGTGGGTTCGGGGCCGTGCGTGTCGGATTCGGCCGGTTTCCTTGTTGTCATCGGGCATTTGGCGGGCATTACAAACGAGAGACACTCGTGGCAGAGCCGTCGCAGCGTGGTGGCCTCTCCACATCTCCACTCTGTGTCCCCCGGGGCGGACTGTGGGCAAATAATGGTGGGCGAAATGACGGACGTTGAGTTTTCCTGTCCCTGCTGGCAAATTATTAAAAAGCCCTTGCGTGTCCTGCTTCTCTCTCTTTTTCTTTTTCTTTTCTTCCCCATGGGCAACTTCCCTCCCTGCTTTCTTTTTTATTTCTAAACTTTAGGGGTCACGGTTTTTCTCGGATACTATATCTGATAGATTATCCATCGGGTAAACAAAATAGTCAACCAACTACACCCGGAGAGTTACCCTTATCACCATCATCATGGGTATTGAATCAAGTTCCCACCATGGGGAGTCTATCACTCCGGCAGAGGGTGTTTTCCAGTCGAGTGCCGACACTTCCTACCAAAACAGCCCTGTCCAAAAGCCAATGAAGCACGCCGGTGTCGATACTCCCATTCCGCGCATCACCCTGCGCTCCCTCGTCATGGCCCTCTTCGTCTCCATGGGAGGTCTCCTTTTCGGTTACGATACTGGTCAGATCTCCGGCTTCCAAGAAATGAGCAACTACCTAGAGCGTTACGGTGAACAGAACAGTTCCGGCGACTATGCATTTAGTACCGTTCGCTCGGGTCTGATTGTCGGTCTGCTTTCTATTGGTACACTGATTGGCGCCCTCGTTGGCGCTCCTCTCGCTGATTATCTCGGACGCAAGTGGTCTATCACCGTCTGGTGTCTTATTTTGAATGTCGGTGTCATCGTCCAGATTTCTTCTCCCGATGGACACTGGTGGCAGATGGTTGTTGGTCGTTGGGTCACCGGTCTTGGTGTTGGTGGCTGCTCTTTGCTAGTCCCTATGTATCAGGGTGAAAGTGCCCCTCGTCATATCCGTGGTGCAATGATTAGTTGTTATCAACTGTTTGTCACCCTCGGTATCTTCCTCGCGTACTGCATCAATCTGGGAACCCACACCCTCGAGGGTACTGCCCAGTGGCGCATCACCCTTGGCCTGACTTTCCTATTTGCCCTCGTCCTTGGAGGTGGCATGGCTTTCTTTCCCGAGAGCCCTCGTTTCGAATTCCGCCACGGAAAGGCTGAGAGTGCCCAGCGTACCCTGGCCAAACTCTATGGTATCCCAGAGAACCACACCCGCATTATTGAAGAGATGGATGAGATTCGCGAGCAGTTCGAGGCTGAGTCTGAAGGACAGAAGTGGAACGAGTTCCTGACTGCTCCTCGCATGTTCTATCGTATCGCCCTGGGTATGGTCCTGCAGTCGTTGCAGCAGCTGACCGGTGCCAACTACTTCTTCTACTACGGAACCACCATCTTCCAGGGTGCTGGTATCTCTGACAGCTTTATCACTCAAGTTATTCTTGGTGCCGTCAATTTCGGAACTACCTTCGGTGGATTGTACATCGTTGAGAACTTCGGTCGACGCAAGTCTCTTATCTTCGGTGCCTGCTGGATGTTTGTTATGTTCATGATCTTTGCCTCTCTTGGCCACTTCATGCTGGACATCCAAACCCCTGAAAACACCCCCAATGTCGGCAAGGGAATGATCGTCGTTGCTTGTCTGTTTATCGCTGCCTACGCGATGACATGGGGTCCTATGATTTGGGCCATTGCCGCCGAGCTGTTCCCCTCTAAGTACCGTGCCAAGGGTATGGCTCTGGCCACCGCCTCCAACTGGGCTTGGAATTTCCTTATCAGTTTCTTCACTACATTCATCACCAACTCGATTGACTTTGCTTACGGCTATGTCTTCGCTGGTTGCCTTTTCCTGGCTGTGCTGGTCGTTTACTTCTTCGTTATCGAAGGTAAGGGCCGCACCTTGGAGGAACTTGACTGGATGTACGTCAACAAGGTTACTCCCTGGAAGAGCAGCTCCTATGAGCTTCCCCCTCGCCAGGAATGGACCGGGGATGAGACTCTCTATAACCGCAAGGAACAAGGAGGTCACCAGCACGCCGAGGTCGCATAGTCGGTATGTCCTTGTACCTTCGCAATTTTCCTTCTTCTTCCCTTTATTGAAGTGGTATGTTCATATAAAGCCACATTGTTCATGATTGCATGAATTCTGCGATAGGCAATGTCTTGGGCCTGGAGTTCCGAGTTGTCACGCATTTCACGGCGGAATGTATTTATAGAATACCTTGCATATTTCCATATTAATAGACCGATCTATCTTTGACTTCGTCCCGTATTTCCAAGTGTAGAGTCTATAAAAAATAGTGTTTTGTAACCTATTAACAGCCCGCAATTCCGAGTGTCGGCTAGCTTTTCAACTACTAGAGCATCTCAGCCAAGAACTTGAAACCGCAAGAGCTGAAATACCGCCCCACAAGAGATCATATGGCGAATTCGATTGGTTCATATACGATAGCGACGTGCTGCATTAGGAAAATCGTCTGTTGTTTGCAACAGTGGGGTCATCGGGCTGTGGTAACCTTCGCTCCTAGGCAGTCAATTAAAGTTCTATGCAATATGTGGTAATAAACTGATTGTGTGATTGGCTGGGCCTCCCTCAAAATACTAACGAGTAATCTAAAATACGTGAGAGCTGCAATTTTATAGGAACGCATGTTCCCAGTGGGAAGCGAGATGAGGGTTTGACCATTTTGTTCCATCAAAATACCATATACGACAGCATTTACCCAAATCCAGAAGAGGCGACACTGCATAGTGCCTGCTCAAATTGCGAATTTCAGTGTTTCAAGTATCAAATAATGAGCTGCGGGGAGATATGACTTACGCTGGAGTAAGAAGCACGGGATGTTTTCTATGTAGAAAGAGGAAGGTTAAGGTACACACCTGCCTAAACCCAAGAGTGTAACTGATCCTGATTTCTCATAATAATCTAGTGCGACGAGGGAAAGCCTTATTGCAAGAGGTGTACTGTTTATGGCCAGACCTGTCCCGGGTATTGGTCACATCAGCCGTTGATCTTTCGGGACGAGAGCAAGAAGGTGGAGGGGCGAGCAAAGAAGCAGGAGAGACAGAAGGGATTGTCGAGCCGCTCAGACCCTGGATAACATGCAACAATTTATGCTAGCCATATTCAGTTAGAACAGAGTTCAAATCTCCCGCCAAGAAGCCAAGAGCCGAGGTAGAGCGTCTGATTCTAACCTTGGAAGTGTTCTTTAACTGCCACCTTCTGGGGTTTAGCATTACTTAATACAAAGCATCCATTCTGCGATCGAGGTATTTATTGTACTGAATAGGCCGGATTATGAATATGCTTTGCTTTGCATAAAATTCACAGCTATCTTAATCCCCGTCAGACGGATGGGTATATCATTGGAAGCCTTGCGGAAATAGAGACAAAACAGGCCACCATACTCAAATTTTGGGTTTTATATCCCCACGAGTAGCTATGAGACGCCCCTTCATACCTTTCTCACTCTCCGTCTGTCGCAGCATCCTGCGAAGTATCTTTCCACTGGCACTTTTGGGGATCTCATCCAGCATCTCAGCTTCGGTGATCCATTTATGGCGGACTTTGTTCTTACGAACATAGTCAATGATAACATCCAGCAAAGACAGAATTTGACCGGGTGTTTTGTTCTGGCGAATATCTTGTTTAAGAACAACGTACGCCTTTGGTCGTTGGCCTGTGTATTCGTCCGGAATGGCACCCACGGCCACATCCTCGACGATTGGGTGGCCAAGCAAAAGGTCTTCCAGCTCTGCAGGGGCAACTGCGATGCCTTTGACTTTGATCATTTCTTTGATGCGATCGGTTATCGTAATAAAGCCTTCTGAGTCAATGAATCCAATATCGCCAGTGTGAAGCCACTGTTCGGCGTCGAATGTTTCTCTGGTGGCCTTTTCATTGTTGAGGTAGCCCATTACAATCTGTGGGCCTCGAGAAAGAATTTCCCCGGACATGTTACAACCAAGCTCTTTGCCCGTATCGGGATCCACGATCTTTACTTCGGTACTTGCAACGATGGTTCCAACTCGGTGTGCGTATTCGTATGTAGATTTATCCAACGGGTGTGCTGTAATACAGCTACAGGACTCTGTCATGCCATAGCCCTGTTTAAAACCGGTATTTGGGAAACGAATCTTCAGCGCCTGTATGACTTCCGCAGATAATGGAGCCGCGCCGGAAGAAAACTTCCGAACGTGAGAAAGATCGTATTTCTGTACGATTGGGTCACGTAAAAGGCGGATCAAGATAGGTGGAACAAGGAGCATCTCAGAGATTTGGTATTGAACCACGGTTTCTAACATAGCCTGCATTGTGAATGTAGGGAGCATGTAAACCTCTGAATTTCTGAATAGAGGAAGATGCATCTGGTGCACAAGACCAGTGACTCCATTTCTTGTTATCAGTAAAACAGCGATATAGTGGGGACTCGGGGAGAATTACTATGGAAAAGGGGAAGCACTGCTAGAACCTTGGTATGATTATCTGCGGTTATCTGTGCAATTTGTAAGCACTGCGCAATTACGTTAGAATGCGATATCATGACCTGTGAAGTGACAGATGTTAAGCTCTTATAGTGGAAGGATAAAGGTGGATTCGCAAGCTTACTGCCTTCGGAAGACCAGTAGTTCCGCTGCTGAAGCTCAAAAATCCACAGACCTCCCGGTTCGATCTTCCTGCTGGAATTTGATAAGGAGCGACTTGATTGTTGCCTTTATTTTGGCCAAATTCTAGAAGATCTTTGACAGTCAAGAAACCATCAGCCTGACCCTCGAGAAGTATGATATGAGAATTCGAAATCCCCGCATTTCTGGCAGCAGGTACTGCAACGGAAAGTGATGAGGCTGCTGTCATAATAACCTTGGCCTGGGCGGTTTGTAATGCGTAGGTCATTTCCTCCACATTATAGGCAGGCGAAGCACCGGAGATAAGACCTCCTTCAAATGTTACTTAGCATATAAAAGCCAATGCTCCAGACGAAAAGAAAATTTACCAATACGATTAGTCGCAAACATGGCAACGGGATACCATATTGAATTTGGGCTGAACAGGGCCACCGTTTCCCCTGCGGCAAGTCCTAATTTATGCACCAAGGCTGTTGAAAGATATGTAGCGTAATTTTTCACCTCGTCATATCTGACACGTTCTTTGGTGGTTGCATTCGTGAATCCAGAAAGAGTAGAAGGGTGTTTATTTTGCAGAGGAGAGCTGCTAGACTCGAAAAGCCAGTCCCATAAAGTGAGGTCCGGCACTGCATTAAACGTCATCAGTTTCAAATCTTCAAATCCGACAAATTGAAGCATCTTATACCTGATATATCCGGATTATTTGAGCTAAAAATCATGTTTAAGAAAATATTATTCGAATGTTTATCTTGCGACGTAGCTCTCTTGAGCTCTTACTCTCTGAGCCTGCTGGGGATTTGGAATTCAGGTTGATGGAAGGTTCAATCGTGCTACCAGTGGATTTAATTTATGAGATGTACAAGTATGGAGCGGGGTCACAAAAATCTATCTGCCGAGTCTCTCGGCTCGGCGAGAATGCCGACAATGTATGTGTTCAGCCCTCGGTCTACGAGTAGTCTCGCAGGCAATGCTCACAATTAGGGAGAAATTGCACATTGACAGTGTACGCACTCGTCTAATCGCGCAGTCTGTGTGAAAATCGAGAGACCCCGAAAGGATTGAATTTAACAAGTTCAAAACACTCGTGCACGGCATGGAATGGGTTCACTTGGGTCCATTCAATTGCATCTACTAGTGAGTACGAGTACTACTGACTCTAGAAGTATGCCGAGCGGGGATTGCGGGGAATTACTAGTGAGCGGAGGATGCTCCGCCGCCTTTTCTCCCTCCACGAAGGATCCTTATTTGCAACGATGATTGATTTGACCAAATCCATTGGTTCAATTTTGGTACTAATGCTTGCACTTTGGCTTTACCGAGAGGACTCCATGGCATAACCGAATCCAAAAGTCGTTTATTCTGCCCTGGCCGCCTGCCGGTTTCCCACTAAACAAGCAAAACAAACAGAAAACAAACAGAAAACAACACAATACCCTGACCTGATCATGAACATTATTCTCGGAATACCAGCGCATTTATTTGTATGCAAGAACAGTCTCCCCTGATTAATTAATTTTTAGTCCCATGGCCTGTCGTATGCCATGAATTTGAATGGCCTCGAAATGAACCAACTCTTTGTTTTTCCGTTCTTCGCAACTCTTGCCACCTGTCTTGGCAACGATCGCCACCGGCGAGATGCTTCTCTCTTCGCGATCTCAGAACTTCATATCTGTTGGCATCTTAATTCGGGATCTGATGCCGCCAAAGAGGATCATTTCCACATGAAATGGCTTGCCACTTCTGAGTACACAAGGACTCTCCCACAGCCAAAATTCCGTGGTGGAGTTGGTAAAAAACTTTGGGGGGAGATTAATTAGCATCACAATGCCGGCTCTCTGACCCATCGAGGTGTATTCTACTTTTGATTGCTACCTGCAAAAAATTAAGTTGTGTTTCAGAGCATAGAACTTCGCGTTTGACAGCTACCCGAGTTAACGTGTCTGGGTTGTTCGGTGGAAAGGGGTCGGCAAGTTTCACCCGTTTTAGTTGACGGCGGTAAAGCCCCATTTTCGACTCTCAAATGGTTCTAGTCCAGTCTAGAATCACTTCCGCCACCCCGGGATGTCACTTATCACAGGTCTACTAAGCCTGAATACCCGAGAACCTTGCAGTCTGCCCACAGCCATGTTGCATGGGCACCTGACCGGGAAGAGCTACTCCATTCCTTTCTTTTGCATGGAACTTTCCTCAAAGTTCGTCTCATCTTCCACCACCAAAGACCTGACACCGATAATACATGCCCCGGTCCGACGACTCATCTCCCCCATGAACTACATTGGCACCACCGCGATCGGATGCGCGTTCCTATCGCTGTGCAGCTTGCGCTGCTGGTGCTTTTAACTTCCGTGGTGGGGATAGCAGTTCTTGCGATTGCGACAGTGAGTTCCCCAGTCTTAGCGAAGGCGCCCTCTCAGCAGATGATTTACCATTTCGCGCAGTGGATTACCACCTACAACTTCGTGGTCGACGTAGGGTAAGCGATCCACCTTTCTGAATTCCCCCATCATTGCTGACCATTACCCAGATCTCAAGGCCTTGAACTCGTTGCTACCATCAAAGCCAGCCAAATCGCTTCCAACCTGGATCTGCTCGAGACGACCTGCAAAACGATATCGACGCGCCTCCTTGTTCAGTCCGCTCTCCGACGCTACAATGAAGGAAACGACTCGAGTGAGAATTGGTCTTACGCCATTACGGACTTGCAGTCAGCACTTGGAAGCCGAGGATACTTGAGTTTATACCAGGCGATTCTTTTTCCAAAGGAGGGCGACTCGAGTCAAAGGCTGCTCAACGTTACCAGCGAAAGCATCCCGGACATTACCCTTCCATATGACTACGTGAATGGGAGTTCAGTCAAGCTGGGGTCAACGGACCTCGGCTTCCCATCAACTCTTTACCCGAACCTCACCTATACAAACTCATCCAACGAGGAGAACTCAACTTCTGCGTTTGCGTTTCCCGATTATGCTCTTGGCCTTGGCTCATCGCTTCTATTGGGACCACTTACCATCAACGATTCCTTTTCTCTCATTTCTTTAACCGTCCCGATCGTGAACAACACATCAAATAAAGACCTCCTTGGCTTCATCACGTACGTGCAACCTCTCAAATATGTGTCAGCTTTGTTTTTTTTTAGCTTGCAGGTATTAATCAAGCTCGCATACAGCGTCGTAGCCAGTGCGACAAATGTTCAGAATGTCATAAGTTCACGCGATGGACTTGGAACTACGGGGCAGGCCCTTTTGCTGGGGCCGTCCAGGCCGGAGAACACTTTTGCCAGCACAACCCAACCTTCAACTGCTACTTCTGGCCCGGTGGCTGTAGAACTTGCCAATGCAGAGGTGCACTATATCTTCGAGCCAACACCCCTTCCTGGCCAAAACAGTCGTCACGCCGGTGTTTCAACCAACACGTCATTTCCGCTATCTAAGTATGCGGTCGCATTAGAGATCATGCGGCAGTCTCCTGCAAATGAGAACAAGTCGATCAGCCGTCTTTCTACTAAAAATGAGGAAGGATCTAATGTGGCTGTTGGCGCAATCCGGCCCCAAAGTCCCTTAGTTCAATGGATCCTCATCGTTGAAGAAACCCACGCAGAGGCGTTTGCGTCTGTCGCTCGACTACGCAAAATAATCCTTGCCTGTGTATTCGGAACAGCTGGTGCTATCATTCTCACGGTTCCTCTCCTCACTCATTGGGCGGTCGCTCCTATCCGAAGACTCAGGCAGGCCGCGCAGAAGTCGGTCGCGCCACATGTGTTACAACCGCACCAATCTCGTTCTTCCCATGAAGAGAATTCCGACAGCATGAGCAGGGTGAATGGAGCGGAAAACTCCAATGAATCAAACGAAAAGGGCACTGTTTCATTATGGGTAAAACGCTCGAAAGGCCTCATGGAAAGACTGAACACTTCTAACGATTCGGTGAAGAGAAACCGAACACACAATTTTGAGATACCGGGCAGAGTCAAAGAGCGTCGGCATTGTGTGACGGACGAACTCACGGAGCTTACCGGAACTTTCAACGAAATGTCCGACGAATTGACAATTCAATACAACCGCCTTGAGGAGCGCGTGGCCGAGCGGACTAGGGAGCTGGAGAAAGCTAAATTAATGGCAGAGACTGCCAATGAAAGCAAAACACTTTTTATTGCCAATATTTCACACGAGTTGAAGACACCGCTCAACGGGATTCTAGGAATGTGTGCCGTTTGCATGGGAGAAGACGACTTGCCTCGAATCAAGAAGTCTCTCCAGGTCGTTTATCAATCTGGGGATCTTCTGCTTCATCTTTTGAATGACTTGCTGACGTTCAGCAAAAATCAAATTGAGCAGGCCATTCATCTCGAGGAGAAAGAGTTTAGGCTTTCTGATATTAGATCTCAGTTGGCCATAATCTTTCAGAACCAGGTGCACGAGAAGAAAATCGACTTCAGTGTCAACTGCATGGCCGGTGGAAAGGATCAGACCGCAAACCAGTACTCGATGTGCCATGAACAGAGTCTTGAGTCAACTTCGACAGGAAGACTCATGGATATGATCCTTTGGGGTGATCAACATCGCCTCCTTCAGGTTCTGATCAACTTGGTCAGCAATAGTCTGAAATTCACACCAGAAAATGGAAAGGTCGAAGTCCGAATCCGGTGTTTTGACGGTCCCTTGGTCTTAGACGGCTCGAATTCTCCAAAGCAAGGGCCTCAAGCGAGTAGTGGGTCTGATGATATCCAAACATATCACCGGAATAGCCTGGAAAGGCAATCAGCAGATCAATCATGTTTCCGACCGTTGTTCTTCCAGTTTGAGGTGGAAGATAACGGGCCGGGCATTCCTGCACACCTTCATCGACGTGTCTTCGATCCGTTCGTCCAAGGCGACTTGGGGCTGAATCGTAAATATGGAGGCACTGGCCTCGGGCTGAGTATTTGCGCCCAGCTTTCGCGGATCTTGAATGGTGTCATCCTTGTGGATAGCGAGGAGGGACGAGGATCCATTTTCACACTCCGAATTCCTTTGAAATTCGTTAAGGAGTTGGCCCCAAGTACTCTCAACTCTAGTGCTCCCGGTTCACGAACACCTAGTGTTCTATCTCTGGATGGATTCTCAAATGCAGCACGCACGACCTCTAACCACGGATCTTTGAAAAGCGAACCTGCAGCTCCTGGCTTTGACAAGTCCGATATTCAACCGCGACTGGTTGGCCTCAGCCAACCGTTCTTCACCCCAACAGTTCCCGCATCGCCTGCATCGTCTGCATCCAAGGGCCCTCGGTCCAAGAACGGCCCAACGACGCAGAGCGAAGACCCTCGGAAGATTCGAGTTTTGGTTGCCGAGGACAACACGGTCAATCAAGAAGTTGTTCGGCGGTATGTTCAAGGAATTTCCGTCTAGTCGCCAGTAGCCAGTCGCTAATACCCAGTAGAATGCTTGCCCTTGAAGAAGTATATGATATCACGATGGTGAAGGATGGACAGGAGGCTTTCGACACCGTTAAGCTGAGCATGGAAAAGGGACTCGTTTTCGATCTGATTTTCATGGACATCCAGGTAAGCTTTCTCCCCTAGCCTCGAAGCCTTTGGTTACTAAATATTCCAGATGCCCAACCTGGATGGCCTGCAAAGCACCCGACTCATTCGTGAAATGGGCTACTCTGCCCCTATTGTGGCATTGAGTGCCTTTGCAGAAGAGAGTAACATTAAGGAATGCATGGACTCGGGCATGGATATGTTCATCAGGTGAGTGGCCGTCACTGTCTTTATTGCAGACCCTGTACTAATTAATAACAACCCTACCTAGTAAACCGATCCGCCGCCCTGCACTAAAACAAGTTCTCAACAAGTTTGCGACCATCCCGGAGGAGCTGGAAAGCAACCCACATATTAATTACTAGTGGAAACAAGTCAATTTGTACTAGCACACGGCGTGTCAATATACTTTCTTCGGACGCAACTTCACCTGGGCAAGCCTTTTGCTCTTAGTAGCCCTGCGGAGCCATGTACAAGCATCTTTTCCTAGCTCCCGGGGGCCTTTCCACCTCGAGCCTTCAAGTTCCTCAAGGACTGCTACTAGTAGTATTGCAGTAATACTAGAAGTTATTAGGGACCATGAAGTTCAGCAGAGGCTGCCCGGCTACCCAAGACATCCAAGATCGCCTTCCCGCGGGGTTGCTACCTTGCCCTCTCCGAGTCCTAGATCTCCACCTGGCGGGTACGACTAGTAATAGTATTTTGTGCCTATGCGTCACCACTTTCATGGTTCTGCCCAGGTGAGCTTCTGTCAGACAGTTCTCTCCTGATTATGTATAGATACGCTTTCAGGTACTCCGAGGTCGGTACCCAATATTCCACGCTTCAATTTGGCTTCCAAGGCTGCTCAATTTTTATCGTGAGACCTCTCGCTCACGTCGGTCATATCGGATTTAACCTTACAACCGCCGACAAACGCTAGGTTACCTGATTTGTCTCCAAGCCCCCCTTCCTTCTTGTTTTGTCGGGATTCTTTCGCCATTATTCTATTACGACCATGTCCGAATCGCCCAGAATCATCCGAAAGCGCCGGCGCCCTGCGCATTCATGTGTTGAGTGCCGCCGCCGCAAAGTCCGGTGCGATCGAAATAAGCCGTGTGGTCAATGCGTCTCCCACCGCGTCCCGTCTTGCACTTATGCGGATCACGTCAACGCTGGGCAGGCATCCCATGTTGGCCCAGCGAGCAAAGGAAACGAGAACAGGTCACAATCTCCTACATCTGTTGGTCAGTCAAGTAATAATGTCTCCGAACGGGGCTCGGCGACCTTTGGCCAAATACATGGCATGATGTCCAAGACTCGGATTTTCGGCCATGGGCACTGGATGAATACAATGCCTCTAGTAAGGAAATTATTTTTCGACATACCTAGGTACTGTAATTGGAGTTCCTGCTGAAAATTTACAGGCGTCTGAGCTTTCTATCATGGGCCCAACCGGAGATTACAAGTCACTTTACTCGCAACCGTCTAGTAGTGGCGAGCAAGACCCGATCTCGCAACTCATGACGGAATGCAAGCAATTAGCCCGGGAGGCCAAAAAGCAGCGTCCATTTCGGCAGTCTATCCCGGCACATATACACCAGTCATTCCCTAAACCTGAAGTCGTTGAGGATCTGATCAGTCTCTATTTTTCCACTTTCGAATCTTGCTACAGGATCCTACATTCCTCCTCGTTCAAAAAGGAGTATGACAGTCATGTCAGGCAACCACAAAACACCAAAACATCTTTCCTAGTAGTTCTTCTACTTGTAATGTCTATTTCCGGCACATTGCACAATGAAGCTCATGTTCGCAAGGACATATCGGCCAAGGCGCAGTCATGGATCAGTGTTTCTCAAACATGGCTCTCAGCCCCATTCGAGAAGGATAGACTGACGCTGAAAGGGGTCCAAATTCACTGTCTCTTGCTTCTTGCTCGTCAAGTAAACCGAGTCGGGGCAGATCTGGTGTGGATCTCGGTAGGAACCCTCATGCGGATGGCAATGCAGATGGGGTTACACCAGGATCCGAGCTCCTTGCGAGAGACGGATATACAACAAAGGGAAGTTCGAAGAAGACTGTGGTATACAATTTTGGAGATGAATGCGCAGTCAGCTTTGGACTCTGGTATGGTGCCTATGGTTACAGACGATGACTACACCACCCAACCACCATTGGACTTGAGTGACGAAGACCTCAACAACGCAACAAATTTAGGAGAAGACGGAAGTCCACCCCTGCAAGAAAGCCCTACATTTTTTCAATGTGTTCTGGCACAGTCAGTTGGGTTCAGGTTAACTGTCGTCCGCGTTGTCAACAGTCTGAACGTGAAGCCTTCCTACGATGAAGTTCTCTCCATTGGACACAAGCTAGAGATAGTATGCCGCGAGGCCGCGAGTGCGCTGAACAGCACTACCACCCTGCAACGCCAAGCTCCGTTCAATCAATTTGCACATAGCTTTTGCAGCCACCTCATCCGCCGTCTTCTCCTTTGTCTTCACTTTACATATGCAATCCAGGCCAAAAGCTCTCCAATATACACCCATTCACAACAGGTATGCCTCGAAGTTTCTCTAGAACTTGTCTCTCTACTCGATGACAATCTTTACTCCCGAGTGCTCATAAATGGTGGTGGTATGTTTCGAGATATCATTACGAGAGGCGCTCTAGTGATATTCCTAGAGTTGACCTCCAGACTGCCAGTGAAATCTAGTATTTCTCAATTTGCCAAAGAAAAGAACCAGTCTCGCCAAATACTGTTGATGGAGGATGCTAAAAAGGTGGTGATCTATGCAGAAAACAGGATGAGCCATGGAGAAACCAATGTCAAGGGTTATGTGTTTTTCAACATGGCGACCGCGCGGGTCCAGTCTTTACTCGAGGGCAAGTCTCCCGAGGAGGCTATACGCAAAGCTGCCCGTGACAGTCTGAACATATGTCATGGACTCCTTAGTGGCATGGTTTTTGAAAATGCCGAGAACCCTTCACCTGCCGACTTCCAGTCACATTCATTAGATGGAATATTTCCTCCTCAGGTCGCATCCGACTCTGGATTCGACTTCCTCGAAGATCCCAATTTGTACCCCCACTGTTCGGACTGGGACCTTTTTGACTCATTATGCGGTGAAAGCTGGTTCGAATCTTAAGAATAAGGATTCACACAAATATAATGGCACAGATGTTGGCACCGGGCTCTTGATTTCAAGATGCTAAGTAATGGATGAGCCACCCAGAATATACATAGTAATCATTCCGCCCGCCAACTTGCTTGATTTCGATCGCAACCCATGTTAGTAGCCACTGGAAGATGCCATATATCAAACGACCTGAAATTCTCTCTTGTTCAAGTTCCTCTTCTCATTGTATTCCTGCTTCAATTGACTAATTAATTTATTAATAGCTGGAATGCAAGTGCATATGAGACCTAAGCCGCCCTCGGCGTTACTGAAATTGTTAATCGTTTGTGACAAAATGAAACCAAGGAAAGAATTTTGTCAACTTACTCGGAAAGAAGAATTCTCAAAAAGAGATCTCTTTGGAAGGAGGCATCTCGGTAATGGACGGCAAGGACCAGCCGGTAGATACTGAATGCAATAGCAGTGCCCCCCGCGCCCAAAATGACAATGACATGTAGCTTCTTGGAAACAGCCATTTGCAATCCCCACGTGAGGGCTATCGGAAATGTTAGGATAGCCAGATCAGTGGTCACACTAGTCACGGAGTCGGCAATGATGATAGCAGAACGATTGAGACATGACCCAGCTAGATCGTTGACCTCCCACAATAAGCGGATTGGGGCGCAGGAAAACACCTTCACGAACAGAATAATTATATAATAGGCAACTATTATTGTCAGAAAGACATAGAGTGATACAACCTTAGCCCGGTATGGGCTCCAAAGTCGAATCAAGGTATAAATGAGAGAGGTTTTCACAAGAAGAATCATCGGAACGTAGAGCATCGTTGCAATATAAAATATCTAAGTTGACAGTTCATAAGCATATATAAGTAATTCCAAAACGGTTCAAAAGATACCTTGAGCTCAATCCGAGTATCGGAGGGGCTATTACTTCTAGTATCGGGAGAAGAAGGCACGCCGGAAAAGGTGTCTATCGGAGTACTAGTCATCAGCGAACTCGATCAAAATTAACAGGACGCAGAAAGGCAGTGTATACATAATAGGGTACAAATGCAATGTCCTAAGAAGAGAATCTAATATTGGTTAGTTATATTGGATGTAATAAATTTGAATTCACGAAATTGCATACCCATGCAAGATAGCAGGAGGCTAAATATTTAAGTTGATCAGCAACGGGAAGCGCAAAAAGATCTGGCTGGATTTATGGTATTTTTTACCATCTTCGACACCAAATGAATGATGTAGTTTGAGCCGAGCAAATATCCTCAGAGCAATCAGGGGCGAAGTAATAGAAAAGCAGAGGATCTGAGTGACCAGGCTGATTGAATCCAGACTTTTGGTGTCTTGGGGCTGATTGTTCATAATCAGGATATAGTCACCCCATGAGGATGCGGGGACCTGTCACTATGGACATGCAGGATCCAGACTTGCGAGTCGATAAGAGCATGCTATCGAATTAGGATGCGAAATAAGACAAAGGAAACAGTTCGATTTCGCTGTTTGGGCGTGTCGGAAAAGATGCGAGTGGTGACGTCACTGTCAGCTTACCGGGCGGTTCCGCTTTTATTGGCGCGGAAAGGGAAGAGTGGAAGAATTATAGTATGAGGAGTATGGCGGAGTGAGCTTCACGATATCATGAATGTGAAAGAATGAAAATTTACTCTCAAGCAAAAATATTTTCTTTAGATAGTAGGTATATACAGAGATATGATCCAACAGGGCTGACAAAATAACTACTGCTGCTGCAGTACCTAGTACAAGCACAACTCGCTACTTTATACTGTTAGCAGTAGTCCGTGTGTCCTAACCACTGAGACAATTGGTTGGAATTTGCCAGATGGGCGCAGTGACTGCTGTTTCCACTATTTTAAGTAGTGCCTCCCTCTTACTAGCCACTCAGACCGAAAAAAAGTCGAAGTAAGAGTAGGTACCAGGATAAGCCACCAGCCGAGCATTTTACGGGCTTCTTACAAGCATTGAGTATGGTACTATGTAGTAACTATCTGCCAGGAGCTCTGATGTTTGATGTCTTTCGTGCACCCCAAGTCCGGAACGAGTATCTTCAAGTTGTTAGAATGCTACGAGTATGTACGGAGCACGAGCAGATCTTAACCCATTATATGGAGTGGAGTCACAGTGCGGTGCTCCGTACGGAGTACATACTGTCCAGGTGGTAAGATCAATGGCTGTGTCTGTCAATATGTAACAGTGATCGTCTTGCTACATGTGTACATCTTATGTAGCTACGTATGTACGAGACTCGTAGAAAAGTCCACAGCGCTTAGGGGACGCATTATGACCCCGCCGCCCAAGGGCTAGATTCTCGAGGCGATGTAAACTACTAGTAGTACTTCGTATTCCGTAGCCAAAGACATAACTCTGGCTTCGATATGAGGGTTACTTAGGTGATTTTCACTTCACGTTGCGAAAATAAAGGGTTGTCCTGACCGTTTCTCCCTCGGCGTTGCACGGACAATAATGTGCCGGTGGACTTCTGGATTGTCATATTTGTGAGGGCAATTTAGACGAGTGGAGCAGCAGGCCTACATTCTACGTGCCCGCGTAGTCCTTGGCACAGGGTCTGTTTATCAAGGGATAAAACCAGACCTCGGGATCATAATAGGGGACTCCCGAGCCTTGGGTGCCAAGACCACCATTATGCTTCCCGCCGTTTTCGCTTTTTTGCACTCCGTACTCCGTACGAGGCTTGCTGACATGTAGAAAATCCTGTTTAAAGTTCTTACACCAGACAAGGTTAGTTCAGGTACATACTAAAATCCGGTTCGGCCTGACCCCAAAATTGAGTCGGTCTTTTGGAGCCCCGGTCGGGTCCACAGTGGGCTTTTGGAATCAATAGACTTTGGGCTCATGGTCCACAGTGGTAGAGGGGGCCATAGGCACCCGATACAGCATCATATGAAAGATAGGTACTAGTACTCCGTACCCTGTAACAAGAAGAACACGCGCACGAAGGGACTCAGTCCTCCAAGCAGACAATTTATGATTGAAAATAGGAGTTTTATCTTGCAGCTTCAATGCACCTGTTGGATCCAAATCAGGTTCTTGTCAGTTTATCTCTGTTCCAAAATATGCAATATCCCTTGAAATTTTCTCACCTTGAAACAATCCTCTGGACAAGTGTTAGAAGCGTGAATTAGAGAGCGAGGTGGATACCATAATTAAGCTTTCCTAATACTTTCTAGGAAGGTCTTTACCCAGTAGCCCAGCTGTCGAATTCTAAGGCTGGGATTTGCCATGGGCCGGCTTAAGCGCTGAAAGGCTCCATAAAATAGCCACAGCTGAGGTTCCTGACTCTGTATATACTTGTACAAAAAGACAGAAAACTAGACGGATTTCTAAGTCTCCTATATCCCCAATGAATGAGGACGAATTGCAAATTGTTCAGCGGAAATGATCACCCGAGTTGTTAGAAGGGCTGTAGTTCTTCGGGATGATCGAGTAAACCTCAAAATGGCACAAAGTGAGAGATCAAGAATGCTTTATTCAGTACTCGTACTATTGGCGGTCATCGCCGGGGGAGAGAAGGCGATAGCTGATCTAACCTGGAGCTCTAGATTCGGAGCTTTTGAGCCCGGCGGGATATGGGTTAAGAAAGTCTTCTTAGAGAAGAATTTACTAGACTCTCAATACCTGGAAAGAGATTTCATTGGCATTAACGAAATAACCAATATCTATGCAGGAATAACGTACTCCGAATTTAAACATTTACAAGAGGTCCTAGCGGTGATTAACTCAGGGGGCGGACCTCCTAAATTATCTTTCAACTCAGTAAATCCGGTAGAGTGTGTTACTGACGCCAGCGAATATGAATGCCTCAGTCCTCATTCGAATGAATTTTAATATGTACTGAATTATTGCATGGCAGAAATCTACTAACATTCGAAGAAAAGATCACTCAGATCCCCACTCTGCTCTTAGGGTTTGTGTTTATGTATATTTAAAATTGAAGGTACGTGGCCAATTCGATGCCCAGGTGGCAAAGAAGCCAGTATTAACACATGAAATATGTAATCCTGGAGCTATCCAACAACTTGAAGGTGTCCAAATCAAAGCTCGCCGGTGCCTCTTCTGGCTTTTGACTCCGAGTCTGTTCTCGGGCGGGATATTCAAGTCAGCTTTCAAATTGCAGTACCAAGCTCTTAGGTGTGCAAGAGATGTTGAGTATGTTCAGTAGTACTAGTGGATGATTGTAATGACCATGAGGTGAGATTAAAGTATTCTTATATAGAAAAGAAACACTCCTAGGTGATCGAGTATTAAGGGAAGTGATGATAAAATTACACAAATTGTGAGGAAATCATTTGCCATAGACATGTGAAAATGCCGGATGACGATAGAAAGTAATGTGATATACCTGACACATCAATGTGAGTCGGGAACACGAAACAAGGGAATATACTGTGGGTGTTCGATGATAGGGCGCTCCAGTAATATGCGGAGAATTTGTTTCAGGTCTTGGCATTTCAAGGTTGAGGCGATGCTCGTCATCTGCCTCCGCTGCCAGGCAAGAGTGAGGGGAGCCGAGAAGGGTATGAACCGACCATGTAAGGACCAAAAGTCCTGAATCTCAGCCTTACGGTCATCGGTGCTAGTGATATTCGGCAGCCGGCTACTAGTTGTATCTGCCATTGGGAAGCAATCTCTTCCCCGCTCTGAGCTTGGAGAATCTGGCTGCAATTCAAAACATGACATTCATCTAGATTTGGGTGGAACACAGTTCCTTCAGTGGATGTGACGCGTCAGAGTGCAGAATATTTACCTAGTATAGAAATCAGGTGGGGGTAGGCTTAAGCATGCCACCGTATGGCGGTCGGCTAGTTTGCTAGGGACCGGCATCAACGCCTCCAGGGCTCTAAGCGAACCGGGCTCGGAGACATCACCCAATTATCGTCTTCCATACTTTGTGCGAATCAAGTCAATCCATGGATCCTCCGGTCCGATGTCACAAGGGCGGATGGTGGCAAAATCAAACCCCGTTTGCCGACCATCCCGCCGACCCTAAGGCTCCTTAAACGACATCTGATAAGATATACGATCTGATCCGTCCGGTCTCCGCTCCGCTGCCGATCTTTCCCTGGCTGTGGCCACTTATTGAGGACGATCTTGCACATTTTGGAATCGCGATTAAGATGATGCCTGATAAGATGAGCACTATTCTCCAAACCATAGCCACTTTGAGAAAAAAATCAGCAAGTGGTAGGCGGTATCCGAAATCATTCCACCACCTCTGCTCCGTAGCCCAAGGAATTTTCGAAGCGAACGGAGCACTCCGTAACTCAAAATTTCTAATAATGAAAGTCGGCCGTATTGAGTTTCATGTTAGTGCAACTGATCAAAAGGGAATTATGGAAATAGTATGTACATATAAAACATGTAGCGTGATGGATCGGTGCGAGATGGCCCGCACATTGATTCAGAAACGACGTCCAGATTTTTTCTGAAATCACTACGTATGTACATCACCCTGGTATATCGCAGTCAGTATACACTGCATTAAGTGAACACCAAAAACAACTCCGAGAACCCTGCCGAACGTGATCGGTTGAACCCGTGGCATCCCGAGCTTTCAGCCGGTATGCCCGAGTTTTTTTTCTTCTCCCGACCGAGAATGCGGAAGTACACTAAGCCGGGCTTCGCCGATGCACCGCCGGCATGCGCTGCGCGGGAGCACGCAATACAAGAATGAACTCAGGAGGAGGGGCAAATCAAACGGATGAGCCTGCCTTACGGAGTAGGAGTTGCTTTGTTAGCGTCCTGTACAAGTCGAGATTCTTCAGCCGAGCCCCCATGACGCCAAATCAAGAGCGGTCCTGAAGATCGGTGGGAAGGAAGCTTGGCATTGATACAATTTGGAGGCAACTAGATCAATGATTGGGCAAGATGTCCGCCGCGAAGTGGACCTTCGTTCAAACTGAGACCTTGGAAACTTCCAAGGTCCCGTCGATCCATGATCGTCCTGAGCAATTACTATTTTATACACACAGGCCGAGAACAACCGGGTACGACTGCCAAGGCCTGCCAAGGATTCTCCGGTGCATACCCATGTGGGCCTTACCTCAACGTGCAGATCACCAGCGATGATCCTCGAACCACCATTCATCTGATAGTGATTTAGTGATTGCGAGAAATGTACCTCGGATATTATTGATAATACGGAGTTTAAAGGTCGAGGCTTGTATCCTATACTATTGAAACAGGCTCATGCTTAGAGGGTATATAAGAATCAATCTGTGCTAAGTTTACCTCCAACCTGGTGGAATCATCTAATATCGAGGCAAGCAGCACGGGCCACAGACCCTCCGAACTGTGTATATTCAGTTACTGGATGGAGAATAAGATCTTCTCGAAGAACCAGACTTCAGGCACCCAGCCGATCAAACTCGACGAGGGCCCGACTGTAACCTCTAGCCTGAGGGTCTGTGGGTCTCCATGCGAGAATGCCTACCAATGCCCCCAATTATATCATTTGCAGCCCTATGTACACATGGTAGGACCAGCCCTTGACGTATCCATCAATAGAAATTGTAGTGTCGTACTCCGTAGTATCAGATCTACAACGCAGGATAATCAATGGGAAAGTTCAAAGCGAATGATGGATGTTTCACCATCATTGTCTTCAGCTTTATGGGACATGCCCTCCAATGAAAGCATTCATTCCATGGATCCAGACTAGGAATGGAGACCAGATTGCCCTATGGGTCGGAATCACCTCAGTCTTGACCCATTTTGCCCCGTATGGAGAAAGTGAACTTGGAGTTGGGTCCGTGAGGTATTTCCAAGTTTACCGGTGGATCTTGGGTCTTTTGGAGTAGAATGCATGGCCATATAAGGCGCTGCCAACCCCTTTTCCTGTGGGATAGTGAGAGATCTAGTGAAAAGTCTGGTGAATCTTTGTATAGCAGAGAAATTCCTCATTGGCGATACACAATGGCGGATCTGCCAAGATGTTCGTAAGTTTCAATAGCTCCATGTTCTCTTTGCTTCCCAATCTGTTCTATCGAATGGTTCAACCCCTCTCCGCACCTTGTACTGCATTATTTTGTTTAATTCAAATTTTGAGCCATTTTCAACTATTTTCTGACATTCTGGAAGCATTCTGGAACAGCTTCGTCGTCTGCGGAGTGACGCCTCCCACCCAGATTCTCCCTATACTCTCTCAACTCTCCTTTCCTCACACTCCGGCGAATGGCCCACCCGGGAACTCATCCTTACCTTCCAAGATATCTATAAATCCCTTCCAGAACTTGCCAAAGTCGAGAATAATGAAGCAATTCGTCGTCTCCGGGTACAGATCAAGGAAGCTACCCCCAGTATCGCAGAGTTGATAGGAACCGACAACCGTGCCGGCGTCATCGATGCCAATACAGGCCAAAACCTGACGCATCTTGCTATCCGGCAATTTGTACAAGGCTTCCATATCCCTGTGGGGTCTTCCTCCAATGGAAAGCCTCGAGTGGCTGTCATACTGCCGAATGGTCTCCTTATGGCAGTCGCAGTTTTTGCCTTCGCTAACAGGTATACAATTGTTCCCATGGCGTCAAACACGGTGCCAGAGCAACTGCACATGGACATCGAACAGGTGCAAGCTGATGCGGTTGTCGCTTTGGAAAACGATATTGAAAAGTTGAAACTAGACAACGGTGCTCGTCCAGTATTTGGGCTTGAGCAGCTGGAAGACTTGACTTTTCGCGTTGTGTCAGAAAAGCACACTTCAAGTACATCAAGACTTGCGCCAAATGTTGGGGATGACATTGCGATTATCCTTTTTACTAGCGGCACGAGTGGCAAGAAGAAATTGGTGCCAATCACAACCTTTAATCTCATCGCGGGTACCATCGCTACGATGGAGTCTGTGGAACTGTCTGAGAAGGATACTTGCCTTAACATGATGCCATTAAACCATGTGTATGTTCCCCGCCCATCTTCCACAATCTATAATATCTATACTAAACAACACCAGTGGGGGTATAATGCGCAGTATCCTCTCTCCTATTCTCGCCGGTGGGGCAACGATATGCTGCCCATCCTTCGACCCCAGCATGTTCTGGGATGCTGTGCAATCACCTGCAATGACCCCTACATGGTACTACGCCACGCCGACAATGCATCAGATGATTCTTGGAGAAGCTGAGCACCGTCCTGATGCCGTTCGTCAAAGTGCCATGGAGTTTATCTGTAACGCTGGCGGTGGTCTACCCCCAACTCTTGCTTTGCAACTTCGTGAAGCTTTCAACTGCTCGGTCCTCCCCAGCTATGGAATGACTGAATGCATGCCCATCGCAGCACCGCCGAAGAACTACACTCTTGACCGTCCCGGTACATCTGGACGAATTGTCGGTCCCGAAGTTGCCATTTTGAATGATGGAAAACCTGTCTCGGACCGCGGGACTCTTGGACATATTTGCGTTCGTGGATCACCAGCCTTCGAAGGATATCTGACCGCCGAGGGCGAAATCGATACAAGTGCTTTCAATGAGGCTGGTTGGTTTGACACCGGTGATCTTGGATACCTTGACTCTGAGAACTACCTTTACATTACTGGTCGGAGCAAGGAGGTCATCAACCGTGGTGGTGAAATCATTTCTCCCGTCGAGGTGGAGGACGCAGTTCTCACCGCAGCCAAACATCCTGGCTCTCCACTATACGGTCGCGTCACTGAAACCCTGGCCTTCTCTGTCCCTGATGAAGTACTCCAGGAGGTGGTGGGAATTGTTATTGTGACGCCCCCAGGCACACCCAGGCCAGATATCCGCCAGCTGCACGAATCGCTACAGCCTGTTATCCATCAGCCCAAGTGGCCCGCCCTAGTGGTATATATGGATCGTGTGCCCAAGTCCAATAACAAAATTCAGCGCATTAAGCTTGCCGAGCGACTCACATTGGATTCGTTGACACCAAAGACACCCCTCGGAGATCGCCATTACGAAGCTGTCTGCCCACCCAACGGCACTCCGTTGAGCACTTCGATTTCGAAACAGAAATGTGCTGTTGACCATAACACTGTTCGCTCCACGTTGGGAGAGATCGCTAAGGGCTCTCAAGTGCATATCCAAATCAGCGAACGTGATGGATTCGCCCAAGCGGTTCTGTTCGTCGACAACCCGGACAACTATCAACTCACTCCTAATGTCCTTCGAGAGCAGCTTGAAGGCTATCTTGTCCCCTCGCGCATCACTATTCTGAAGGGGCCCATGCCCCTCGACTTTTACGGAAAACCCGACCAGACAGCCATTGATGAGGCTATTCGCGCCCGAAACTCAGATGGTAGCTTGTCACCCATCCAACGTCGGATCCGCGAAATCTTCGCTACTGCCTTATCTTGCGCACCAGAGGAGATATCTGCCATGACTGACTTTTTCACCGCTGGCGGTGATAGTCTGAGCGCAGGTCGACTTGTTTCGCAACTCCGACGTGAATTTGGGATCTTTCTGGCTGGGGATATTCTCTTCCACCATAGCACTGTCGGTGAAATTGAGTTCAAAATCACAGAAGCTGTCCAGATCAAGGCTGCTAAAGGCGACGAAGGGGAGATCGAATTACCCGGTTGTGAAAAGACATACAGCAGCACAAACCCGCTGTTGATGGTCTTGCATCTTTTCCCCGTTCTTTTCTTCTTCCCAATGAAGCGTGCCTTTCAATGGCTTGTCTTCTCATATGTCGTTGCCGAAGGCACACTGCGCTTTCCCATTCGCGATTTACTGATTGGTCGATTGATCTTGATTATTCTGGCTGTTCTAGCTGCCCGTGTCAGCGGTCAGATTGTGACTCCCATCTGCACGATTCTCTTCAAGTGGCTTGTTGTAGGACGCTACAAGGAGGGTATTTACCCTATGTGGGGACCCTATCACACTCGGTGGTGGTTGACCCAGAAGGCAGTACAGGTGTTTGGAAAAGGAATGTTCAATCACTTTAATTGGTCTCGTGTCCTATTCTATCGTCTGCTTGGCGTCAAGATTGGCAAAAATGTCAGTATACCCCCATCTGCCAAGCTTGGAGAGTATGACTTGATTGAGATTGGTGACAATGTCGTGTTGGATACCTGTCAATGCCGTCCCTTTGCTGTGGAGCGCAACACATCCATGCTGCTCAAAAGAATTCGCATTGGTAGAGATTCTTCCATCGGTCTTAAGTCAATTCTCGCCCCTGGCGCCGATATACCGGAGAACACCTGCATCGGCCCCAACTCGTCAAGCTGGGAACTTCAAGATGCCGATGAGTCAAACCGGGACTTGTTAAGCTCCAGAATTCCTCAGCCACATTGGATATTTGCGGTTCTGATTGTTACTCCCATCAAAATTCTGGTCTGGGTCGCTGCCCGTCTCACATGGATGGGTGGTCTTGTACCGATGGTGAGGCAGTTCCCGGTTGCCCAACCTGACATGTTCCTGGCAACTCTGCAATGGTATACCAGTGGCCAGCGAATTGGCTTTCACATTGCTGCAAGGCTTTGTCGTGCTATTGGTGGCCCAATCGTGCTCTTCGCATCAGTTCTGATCATCAAATTACTGCTCGATCTCATCTGTGGCAAGCCCAAGCCTGGTCCTGCTTCTAAGCAGAGTGCTTTGCAGAAGATTCGCACTGGTGTCCTAGCAGAGATTCTCCCATCTGGGGATATTCATGAACTTACCCGTCTAATCGGTCGTCACTATGAATTAGTCTCTATGGCTATCCGTGCCCTTGGTGGCAAGGTCGGGAAGCGAATCTATTGGCCCAGTGTAGGCCCTTCACTCCCCGACTTTGATCTCATCGAAGTCGGAAACGATGTTGTGTTTGGATCCCGTTCGACCCTTATCACATCGGATGGCTATGGCCGTGATCGTGTTGTTATTGGTGATGGTGCCATGGTCGGTGATCGCGTGGTCGCTTCCCCTGGGGTCACAATCGGCCGTGAGGCAATGATCGGCTCCGGGGCCTTGCTTCGTCGGAATGGCGATTATTCAGCGAACACCATCTGGACCGGTAGCAAGGGTGGTGATGCTGTACAGTTCCCAACTTCGTCCTCGGTGCCCATTTCAACTGCCCCTACTGTTGTTGGTAGCAGCAGCAGTAGCACCGATGGCGATAGCAGCAGCGACAACGAGAAAGGCATGGGGAAGAAGACTCAAAATGAGAAGCAGGCCGTTCCGAATATCACCAAGGTGGATACCTGCAAGCCCTTTGGTCGTGCGTTTTACCGGAAGGATTCCAGTTACTATGTGCTACGCATCTGGCAGATCGTCATCTATTCTGTTCTGTCGGTTGTTGTCGTGACTGTTTACTGGCTTCTGAGTGTAGTATTTGCTCTGCTATGTCTCCGGGCTTGTCTCGAGCATAGTAATGCTACTGGCCTCGATATTGGAGCTTGGCGGCCATTTGTCTTGTATGGCATACTGGCCAGTTTCTTATCGGCCATCAGTTGTGCCCAGGCCTTCATCGCTCTGGGCATTGTCATATGCGTCAAGTGGATCGTCATGGGCCGTCGCAAGGAGGGCGAATATCATTGGGACAAGAGCAGTTATAACCAACGATGGCAGTTCCTCCTGTCGTGTGAGACACTCATAAAGGACTGCTATGGCGGAACCGGTCTCCTGCCTATGATTACGGGCTCGGTCTATATATCCTGGTATTACCGCCTCTTGGGTGCAAATATTGGAAAAGATTGCGCGATCCACGCCAATGGTACGCCGAACGTCTACTTTACGGAGCCTGACCTTCTCACACTCGGTAACCGCGTGGCTGTTGATGATTGCAGCTTGGTATGCCATCTAAACTCTCGTGGCGAGTTCGAATTACATACTTTGACGGTCGGCGACCGGAGCATTTTGCGTGCTGGATCCCGCTTAATGTCCGGGGCTTCGATGGGGCAAGATGCTTGTCTGTTGGAACACACTTTGGTCCTGTCGGGTGACCATGTGGAGGATAAAAGTACACTCCAGGGATGGCCTGCCGAAGGGTTTGAAGGGAAGCGAGCATGAGGTTTAAACTTTGAGATAATTTTCTATCGGTGATTTGATACAACGGCGTTTATAGAGTGTTCATGGTTTGATGTATTTATTTATTTTACGTGTTTGTCAATGGACAGTTCAAGTTTGCACATACTTTCAATTTTACGGGGAACATTGTAGGCATTCACCAATTTTTGACCTATGTTTGCAGGAATATGCATCTACCGCTTAACCAAAGACTATTTCCCTTTCTACTAGTATTAGCTACATGCTACGAGAACGTCTTTGTATGGATTTGGGGACATGGCGCCAAAGCTAACTTTTCTTGTTGGATGTCTAGGTAGCGGTCACAGTAATGACAGTATCAATGATCTATCTTATGAACCTTAGTGTACTCTGCATCTAACCATAAGTTTAAAACTTTGTCTACAATCTCACCGCAAAGACAAAATCAAAGATACCATCTTCAGAAGCCTATTTAAGGTCATATAATATATTATACAGAAGTCATTTTAATTGATAATGTTTTTCTTTGACTTGGCCAAAGTCCGATAAAGCAAGCTTGTAATTAGCTCTCTAGGTCAGAACCTGACTTCCATCAGACAATAAAAGGGAGTTTTTGTGGTCTGTGGGAATGAAAATTTCCCGATTCCCAATGTGCCACAAGATCTGTGCTGGATCGTGTGACTGCCCAATGAATAAGTGCTGTTTCTTCTTACCTGATTGATTGCCTATCTATTATATGGGGTAAGTAGTTGGTAGTATCATCTTCTCTGTATAATGTGTTGAGAATTAATATATTGACTTTATTTTCAAATTTGAAGCTGGTCAAATAAGATACTTATAGCTTGGCTATCCATGTAGATTTAGAAGTGGCTAGTTAATTATAACCCACCAACTGTGGTATAGATGGAAAAAAAAGCACCGAGAGCGATTTGAACGCCCGACCTAGGACACTGCAAATCCTCGCGCTAACCCCTGCGCCATCAGTGCCGTACATGATACCGAGCTGCAGATTTTAGCTCTACAAGAGTTTTGCTGCAGAAATCAAAAAGTCTATTCGAATGCTGCCAAGTCATGTATCTGTATAGGGGTGGGTGTCAATTTTCGGTATTACAACCATCGCCATTATTGCCATCGATCATGATAGAAAGATTGAATTGTATGTTAGATCCAAACCTATAGAAAATTAAAAGAACACATACTAGTAATTTTCCCCCACCTCAATATCGCATATGGACCCTGCCTAGGTGCACTGAATGATTCCAGGGATTTTACTCCATGTCAGCTAACCAATGGTCACTTAAATACACAGCACTGGTGGTTGAAGCCCCTACCCTCTCGCTCCTCGCTGTCAAAATCCAAGAGCAACATCCTGGGTAGTACCTATGCAAACTTGAATATGTAAGGAAAGCCATGTCGGTATACGATGGCGATTTTATTACTAGCCCAGTTCTAGCCAATGTTAGTGGTCTTCCAAGCCTCCCAATCTTCTTTTTACTAATGTGGTTACTGGTGCATCCTACATTATCTTACGCCGTACGCGCTGGTTGATCAAACCCTTTACATGCGGAATGGGTAGTGTATTCAAGTTATACGGTCTTTCCTTGCCGACCCTCCCACTCATGTACATAGCGTTGTTAGTTCGTGATAAATGAGCCAATAAGGTTTCATATGTAACAAGACTAGCATATCTAGCGTTATAACATATTAACTATCCTCGTAATTTGAGGACCAAGCTGCATGCACCCCTCCTTTAATGTGGGTACTACGGGCTTCTTAACCTCATCCGAGTCTAATTACCGAGACTAGTCTCTTCGCTAGGAGACCATACCTCCGCGTGGCGTTCTGCTGCTGCACAGGTGAAAATCTTTCCTAAGCTACTGATGAAATCCCAGGTAGAATGACAGATGGATATCGCGCATGCTGTGACAGTCACAAAGGTCCATGGTAAATAAGAGAAGTCACTGTCCGCTTCTCCCTCTTTCTCTGCGCAGTTGTATTTCCTACCCTCTTAGTAATTCAGCAAGTCCACAACTGGTTTACTTGTGGTGAAAACGACAAAATGCTTGTTGAGGCGAGCGTATTATTTGCCTCCTTTTTATTCTATCTGGCTGTTCAAACGGTCTATCGACTATATTTCCATCCCCTCAGAAAGTTCCCCGGGCCAAAGCTAGCAGCGGCGACTAGCGCATACGAATTCTATTTCAACGCTTTAAAAGGAGGCAAATTTATCTGGGAAATTGAGCGTTTACATCAGATTTATGGTAGGTGAGTGCATCCTCACTCGGCCCGAACCTTAACTTAGTTCACCCACCATAGGATCCATTGTTCGAATAACACCAAGTGAAATTCACATTAAAGATCCGAATTACTATGATGAAATTTATGCTCCCTTTTCTCGCAGAAGAGAGAAACCAGAAAAATTCTACCGCCAATTTGATCTCGATGGATCGGCATTTGTCACTGTCTCCGCGGAGCTGCATCGCGAACGACGTGCGCCTCTGAGCAAATGGTTTTCCAAGTCAGCCACTTCAGATATGATCCCCATGATATATAAATGTCTGGACCAGCTATGTGCACACCTCAGAAGTGCCTCGCATTCGCATAAGGTTATAAAAATTGATGCTGGATTCGCAAGCCTGACTTCAGATATCATCCATGGATATTTTCTCGGCTACCACAGCGATAATCTAGGCAAAGAAGACTTCAATGAGAATGTAAGAGACGGAATTAACGGTATACTTCGCCATTCTCATCTAATCCTTTTCTTTCCGATAATTCCGAAAATTGTGAACCTTCTCCCGTTACAAGTCTTGAAATTGATAAATCCTTTTATGCATGCTTTCGTCAAACAGAAGATGCGCGTTCACGACCAAGTGGTCAGCAAACTCTCCGGACAGCGCACGAATGAAGGATCTGTTTTAGAGAAGGTGCTTGATAAGGGACTTCCTGAACATTTGCGGGATTCTCACCGTCTTGCCAACGATGCAATGTCAATATTGACCGCTGGAACAGAGACTACCACCAGGGCTCTTGTAGTCGGCCTTTACCACATTATCAAAAATAACAGCGTCAGAGCCAGGCTGCGTGAAGAACTTCAAGCCGTCATACCAACGCCTCAGTCTCGCCCTACGTGGGACCAACTGAAACAGCTTCCCTATTTGGTGTGCTTTTAATTTCCTGGGAAAAAGAAGGTTGAAATCTGCTAATTGAGATTTAGTCCAGTATTGTACTGGAAACCATGCGTCTTGCTACGGGGGTAACGATGCGATGCCCTCGGATCGCACCAACCGAAGCACTAGTCTATGAAGACTATGTGATCCCCCCAGGAGTCAGTATTGAGCATATTTTGGCTTATCTCAAAATTATTGCTAATCTATAGTCTCAGACGGTAATAAGCCAAATTAACTACTTCGTCATGATGGACCCCATAATTTTTCCGAAGCCCCACGTATTTGATCCCGAAAGATGGCTGCGCGCTGCTGCGGAAGGCGAGCATTTGGAACGCTA
This sequence comes from Penicillium pancosmium, assembly GCA_031761475.1. Taxonomy (NCBI): domain Eukaryota; kingdom Fungi; phylum Ascomycota; class Eurotiomycetes; order Eurotiales; family Aspergillaceae; genus Penicillium; species Penicillium pancosmium. Next base: position 2,857 of record JAVMSB010000333.1, on the reverse strand, counting down.
TCTTGTCAATTTTTCCAAAGGAAGCAGAAACTGCATTGGTTTGAAGTAGGTAGCGATTCTAATGGAATTAAACTGTACTGACATCTTGTCTAGCCTGGCCAACGCTGAAATATATCTGACCATCGCAATTCTTATCCGCCAATTTGACTTCAGTCTATACCAAACCACAGACAAGGACATCGCGTTTGCTCGCGATTTTGGAGCACCATATCCAGAGGAAGGAAACCATACTATGAAGGTCTTAGTGGAAAGCCTTGCTTGAAATACGAATTTATTTTAGTTGGCCTTGATGATCTGCTTTACAGCAGCCGGTATATCTTCACGATCTACCTATTTTCCCGATTTCAGCAGGACGATTGTGCTATCCCAAGGGACCTGTTACAGTCAGCCTGACTGTACGGCGGCGAGGGACCCTTATATATAGGCAGAATTTGACCTACCACCCTGACTACAAGCAATTTCCTTCGTACGATTAAGCTAAAATTTTTACTAGTTCTAAGTTTATATATATCCGCTATAGCAGTTATACGGTCTAACCCTAAATTGTTCAAAACCCTAAATGTTTTTTGATAGGGTGCGACCGGGAGGATCTACTTTAGGGATTTTGACCTACTTAAAATGTTTGTAATAGAGGCTAATATTATCGTATAATCCCTGAATATATATTTATACTTTATAAGTTACTTTCTAGTACTTTTTTACTATTCCCAATTTTTAATACCCTACTATAGAAACTAATATTCCTACACTTAGACAGAAGCTTTTAAGTCTTCTCTATACCCTATCTATTCTTATCTACTATAATTATTAATATACTGTATAATTAATCTAAGTTATTGTAATGGTTACTAAGTTATCAGGCTAGAGACCTGTGACTAGGCAAGGGTATCGGACGGTAGAGGTCAGATTAAGCAGTTGATACACAGAACTGATTCTTGAAGAGATCAAGAATCCTGAATGCTTGTGGGATCTTAAATAAATTAGGGTTCGGGTGGATATCGATATACAGGCGACTCGAAGGGGATTCGGCCTCGGATCGACGTCGAATACCTGAGGTGTTGTATACTCCGAATCCCGTGACATACTGTCTATAACTAGTATACCTTTACTAAGCCCTCTAATCAACTATCTACTGATTCAACCTCCCTTCCTATACTAGAGTAAGAGATCTAAGTATATACTCACTCTGTTTATTGCTAACGTCTCTATCGCTAAGGGCCCAACTCCTACTATTTTATAGTAATAAACCCCGTATAATCAGAATCTAAGGAGCTAGAGTTAGTATCCTCTACTATTGATTATCTCTTTAATCAGCTAGAATAGCAATACTAGTAGATCTTTTAATCGTCTGCTTATACAGTAGAGACGGTCGAGATTAATAAGGCTACCCTATAGCTATGTTGGACGAGATAGACTTAGTACCTAGTGTAAGATGGGAATGCTCGCTCGCAGTCTGTCAAGCAGACTGATCGATCGCGAAGAGACAAAACCACTACACTCGCAGAGTGCAGGAACGAGTTAAGCAAAGCGTGATGCTATAGAGAGATGATCAAACAAGCAATAGCAGAACCTTTTATACGCAGTATATTGATACTACAACCTCAGTAGCCTCAGTAGAATATTTTCATAAGGGGGAACATGCATGTTGTTATTGATACTATCGAACGAACGCTACTTAATCTCACGAAACAAAATGGTGGCCTTGTTGCTGAGGCCTCAGAGTAAACTATTCTACTATAGATTCTAAAGAGACTATCTCCCTCTGATAATCACTAAGTAGATACAGATCGCTGAGACAAGGTAATAGAGGATTAAATTATACAACCCCGGATCAGAAGGATATATAATAACTTACAAAAAGAAGATACAACAGTTAAAATAAGTTAGGCTCTAACCGGAGAATCTTCTCCTAAAAGCAGGATTAGGACTTAGTCCCTATCCCCCAACGGTTGACTAAAGCTCTATACTATCAATATCGTAGCGATTAGAGGCCTAGGCTTTTATCAATATATACAAAAGAAGGAGAATAAGATCTTCGTTATAAGTATCTACAAAATCGAGTATATTATCTCCGAAAAGGAGATATAAGGCAAGGACTAGATCCCTGACCGATATTATGTCTATATAGATGTTGCCTTAAAATCTAAGTCCGATAAAATACCTAAATACAGAGATATTGATTGCCCTAGATACTGTCCCTTATTCAAAATATCGAGAAAAAAACTCGAAGCCGTAAAAGACTATATCTACGAGAACCTTGGGAAGGGGTTTATTGTTCTAAGTACTGTACCCTTTATAGCACTGATCCTAACAGCCAAGAAACCTAACAGAGGCCTTAGATTCTACATAGACTTCTGAAAACTAAATACTATAACAAAAAAGAATAGGTATCCTCTCCTGTTAATTAACGAGCTTATCCAATAGCTCAGTAAGGCTATAATCTTTATAAAGCTTAACATACAATAAGGCTTCTATCGAATCTAAATATATCCTAATACTAAGGACCTAACAACGTTCAAAACTAGGTATAGTTAATTTAAATATACTATTATACCCTTTAGGATAACCAATAGCCCTACAATATTCTAAAGGTATATTAATAATATATTAAAGGACTGTCTAGACGTATATACGATAGTGTACGTTAACGATATCCTTATTTACAGTAAAACTATCGAAGAGCATAAAGGATACGTTAAAGTAGTACTAGGTTGTCTCTAAGCAGCCAGATTATAGAATGCTCCTTATAAATATAAATAGTATATTATCTCGACGAAGTTTCTTAGGTTTATTATCAGTATAGAAGGAATCTCTCCTAACCTAGAGAAGGTTATAGTAATAACGAATTAGGAAAGGC
>JAVMSB010000332.1:12288-34943 GCA_031761475.1 Penicillium pancosmium | reverse complement strand
CCCCTCCCCTCCTCTCACTTTTCTTTTTGATTCCTTTCCATCGCTTGTCGATCGGAGGGTTCGAATTCGTCATGCTGGCACGTTCCCTTCTGCGCGTGCCCAACCGGGCCATCGCACGCCAGTCACTCGGCAAGTCCACGGTACGCTCTCACCAACCTGATCAACCCATTGACCTCGGTCAACAAGGGCAATCGATTCGCAATGCTCTGTTTGAGTCGGAAAGACCTGACTCGCTAACTCAATTGACAGCGTGCCTCTTCCACCGCCGCCGGCGCCGAATCCGCCAGCTCCCCCTTCCACCTCACCCTCACTGCCTCGCTCGCAACCGCCGCGGCTGCCGGTTCCGCCGCCTGGTACTACCATCTTTATGGCCAGGAAGCCTTCGCCTCTACACCTGCCGAGGAGGGGTGAGTACTTGATTTCCCTGGGAATTGGGATTGGAAGCCCCCCCCCCCAATACCTGCCGGCTCCGCTATGCCGAGCCGAGAATTGTGTGACCAGGATCATAAATGACAGCTAGACTAACTTGTACTTCTTACTTTTAGTCTGCACCCTACCCAGTACCCTTGGGTTCACCAGCGCTTCAACAAGACCTTCGACCACGCCGCGTGAGTGTTTTTTCGGCCTTACCCGATTCGGCCATCTCACCCGGGCACAAATACTAACATTTTCATCTCCTTCAGTCTTCGCCGTGGTTTCCAGGTCTACCGTGAAGTTTGCGCCAGCTGCCACTCCCTGACCCGTGTTCCATGGCGTTCGTTCGTTGGTGTCATGCACACCGTCGACGAGATGAAGACCATGGCTGAGGAGAACGAGTACGACACCGAGCCCAACGACCAGGGCGACATCGAGCAGCGCCCCGGAAAGCTTTCCGATTATATCCCCGCTCCCTACAAGAACGACGAGGCTGCCCGTGCCGCCAATGCCGGTGCTTTGCCCCCTGACCTGAGCTTGATTGTCAAGGGCCGTCACGGTGGCTGCGACTACATCTTCAACCTTCTGACCGGTTACCCCGATGAGGCTCCTGCCGGTGCTGCCGTCGCCGAGGGCATGAACTTCAACCCCTACTTCCCTGGTACCGGTATGTGATGACTCGTGTTTCAATTGATAAAAGTGCCCTGCTAATCCAACATCTAGGTATCGCCATGGGCCGTGTCCTGTTCGACGGTGTTGTTGAGTACGAAGATGGCACCCCCGCCACCACCTCCCAGATGGCCAAGGATGTTGTTGAGTTCCTCAACTGGGCCGCCGAGCCCGAGATGGACGACCGCAAGAAGATGGGTGTCAAGGCCATCGCTGTCCTGTCCGGTCTGTTCGCCATCAGTGTCTGGGTCAAGCGCTACAAGTGGGCCCCCATCAAGTCCAGAAAGATCGTGTACAGCCCCCCTATTGGACCCCGCCGCTAAACATGATGGCCAAATGGCCTGTATGAGTTGGGAAAATGGGAGGTATCCACGAGGTTGAGCGGCCCATTGGGCATTCCCCTGTACTATTGCCCCGTTGGTCTTCTCACCGCAGAAAGATCTCTTTCATCATTTGTTTTTGTCTCTAGGGTCGCTTGCCCTTGTTTTGTTAGAACTCCCCGGAATTATTTGTATCTGTATCCGAGATATATTCTCTTTTCCTTGCCTTTCCGAAAACTGTGTGCTCGAGGAGTCAACTGAATCTAATTTCTTTTGTGAATTTTTACTTCTTGGTATATATTGACCGCTGTTGATATTGTGTAAACCGGATCGAGTTTTTGGTAGAGCAATCTTAAGGTTTTTTCGACCTGGGGAGGAACGAGCATGATTGATCCTCACCTAGCCGATGCCCAAGTGATCCATAGCACTATTTAGTACTAGTAGATGTGAGGGATCGGGAAGTGGCTACTAAAATTAGCTAGAAACTCGATATAGACAGATAGTACTATGTTACTATACCTAGACCTGATGAAAATATACTACTAGTGCATGATATTTATTACAACCTTAAAGCATATGGCTCTTCCGCCATGGGGGTAATAGGTACTACTAGTAGTACTAGGAATTACCAGGTGACCAATAATGAAGGAAGAATATTTCGATATTTCGACAAAATAGAATGATAACTTTTCCAAATCCGGCAGGCAACGCTCGACAATGCCCCATAATTACATCCATGTGTCATTAAAAGGCTAAAAGGCGACAGACAGAAATCACAAATGAATGGGCTTAGTTGGCGCCATTCAATTTCTGTCTCCGCGCGCGTACGGCTTGAGCGAGCGTCTCGAGCGTGGTCTCGGTGTCCTCCCAGCCAATGCACGCGTCTGTGATACTGACACCGTACTTGAGGCCGGCCTTGCCCTCGGCAGGGACCTTCTGAGCGCCTATAGTGGAAATTGTTAGTAAAGAACAATCATGATGAACAGGAGAACTGTTAGGGGAGCATTGATATTTACCTTCGTTGATGTTACTCTCGATCATAACGCCCATAATAGCAGACTCGCCGGCGGAGATTTGCTCGCTGAGAACAGCGGCAACCTTGGGCTGGTTCTTGTGGTTCTTCTCGGAGTTGCCGTGGCTGCAGTCAACCATTAGACGGGGAGTCATGCCCTTGGCCTCGAGCTTAGCCTTGGCCTCGCTGATACTCGCGGCATCGTAGTTGGGGCCCTTCTTGCCGCCGCGCAGGATGACGAAACAGTCAGGGTTGCCAACAGTGCCAACAATGGAGACAACACCAGGCTTGGTCACAGACAGGAAGTGGTGGGGGGACTTGACGGAGCCGATGGCATCAACAGCAACATCGAGCGAACCATCGGTGCCGTTCTTGAAACCAACGGGGAAGGACAGGCCGGAGGAAAGCTCACGGTGAACCTGGGACTCGGTGGTTCGGGCGCCAACGGCACCGACGGAAAGACAATCGGCCAAGAACTGGGGGGAGATGGTGTCAAGCATCTCACTGGCGATGGGCATGCCCTTGTTGGTCAGGTCAACGAAAAGCTGGCGGGAGGTGCGCAGACCCTTGTTGATCTTGAAGCTGTTGTCGATATCGGGATCGTTGATCAGACCCTTCCAGCCGACAGTGGTACGGGGCTTCTCTAGGTACGAGCGCATGACAATCAACAGGTCATCGGCGTACTTCTCCTTCAACTTCATCAGGCGATCGCAGTACTCCAGGGCCATATCGGGGTCGTGGATCGAGCAGGGTCCGATGACCACCATGAGGCGCTGCCTCTCCTTGTCGGTGCCATGAACGACCGCTACAGCCTCGGTGCGACCATTGAGAACCGTTTCCCGGGACTTATCGGTCAAAGCGATCTCATGTTGAAGGAGGTTAGGTGGGGTGAGGGGGTTGTAGCCGACGACTGCAGGGTGGTTAGAGCAGATCAATTGGGGGAAAGCAAGGCCAAACGTACTGCGAGAGTCTTCCAGGTGACTGTGGTTGCCCACATTGGGATTTTCGATGAAGAACTAAGCCATTGAGTGTCAGTTGTGTTTGGCGGGGCAATCAATGATTTCATGAGGGGTCAACTAACCGACATGGCGGGGCGAGGCAATTGGCAAAGGATGGGGGATGTGGTAGGGTGGGGAAGGGGTGAGAAAATGAAAATAAATTAAAGGGTAATTGATTGAAGGGTATTGAGGAATTGTTATTCAGGAGCAAAAAAAGAAAAACGAAGCTGCAGCAGCTATGAAATAAGAAAAAAAGAGCAAGGGAGGAATGAGTCAACTCCACGTGATCCTCGGTGAGCGGCGCCAGTCCCCAATCACCGCGGGCGCGTTAACAACTGCGGAGTAAGAAATAGTATACTCGTAATAGGTACCTTCAGGGCTTCTAGGGCTTCCAGGCGCTAGGTACGCTAGGCCTTGGTCCTAGCCCCTTAAAGCGTAGGGAATATGGGGTAGCTGGGCACCTGGACACCTCGGCTCTCCGATCCCTGCTGCACCCGACAGTCCAATTCCTGCAATCCCCGAATTAAATCCTGGCAAATCTCTGTGTGCTGCTCCTTAACCGACGCCATCTGCTTCTGGTATAGCTCCATCCGTACTTCTTGTGCTCGGAAGAGTTCCTGTAACATGAGATTGCACCCCCGCCGAAAGATCTGTAGCACTTCACGGATGCTTTCTTGCTCAGTAGCCAATTGAGTCGACAAGTGCTGTCATACATTTAGCAATGCACTAGCACATCTCTCAGTAGATCGGACTCACCTGATTTGTTTCTAGTAATCGGTCATGTGCAGTTTGTTGTGCAGTCTTGAGAGCTGAGACCCATTCCATACCCTCAGTATCACCTTGCACTGTTGCATCTATCCTTTGATCCGACAATTGACGAGGGCTATCGATGTTTGGCTGTGAACCACTTCGCGGTACCCCCAGTGACCTTTCTTGAATGACACTCTGCATGTTTGTCTCGCGGGGGGTAGCTCTGTTCATGTGAGTTGGGGATTTCACCGGCCGACTTTCCAATTTTTGGGGACCCTCGAGAGCTTTGCCATAAACATCATTGTCGGTCTTGCCAGAGAATGGGAATGGCTTCGTCTTCTTTTGGATTAGGTCTTCTGCTTCTATGCCATACTCATTGAACATGTCACGCTGGAATTTGCTCCAGACTGGTCGGGCTACAGGCTGGTGCTCGGGTAGGTACTCTTCAAGACTCCCGTCACTCGAGTGTGAGTAAATAGAGCTTGAATCGCTGATTCTAATCATAGACCGGATCCGGCCCATTTCCAACTGAGATTGAATCTGACCGGCGTTTGTGACCACCTGGGGCATCAGTCGAGGGCTTCCATTATGATCAACAGCGCAGTCTCGTCGTGTAGACCGCGACACGGATGCCCGAGATCCAGCTGCTAGCAATGGCCGTTGGGAGTCCGGGGTCTGTTCACTCCTATCACCCGGGCATAACGATGCCTCACATGAGACAGCTGTCTCACCTCCAAAGATCTGAGGATCCGGTTCTTTTCGATCATTCGCGAGCGGAGTATCAGCCATATTAGCCGGAGAGTCCGATGAACTGAGCCTTTTCGGATCATCTTCAGGCATTTTATCACATTCGATTGCTCCATCTCTTCCGGTTTCATGTCCTGTTGATTCCTTGCTGTTCAAACGCGCTCGAGATGGGGGTGACTGGGGGTTTGCCGGGTTAGCTGTATCCAAAAGGGCATCCCTCCTTTGAGAAAGCATCTCCGCGTCTAAAGCCAACCGGGAAGGTTCAGGTCCTGCTGGCTCCCCGCATGCATTTGAGGAAGCAATTTGCACTTGCTCTACTCCTATTTTCGGCCCCCGCAAAAGCTGGCTGCGAGTAATGCCAGGAGAAGACTCTTGTAGAACAGTAGTAATAGGGGGATTGGGGCTGTTTGGGGTCATTCCAGACGTTTGCGTGGAATGAGCGCCATTTCCAAGGGCCTGGTGATTGCGAGTAGTCTTTTTGGACCCCCGGAAAGCATGGGTCAGTTTTTTCCCGACTGCCTTCCCTCTTCCATCCCACATCAAAGAGTGTTGATCGGGAGGTCTTTTGACACCAGCATCTGGCATGGTCTGATCAAAGGCGGGTGGTGAGCAGCTTGATATATCGACAAGCGTCTGGTTGTTAGTAAATACATCGGTCCTACTCGGCTGTTGCTTTTCAATGTCAGGAAGAGTGATGTCAGGAATATGCGTGCCATCATTCACGTCCGGAAGATTTGATCCGACCACACTTAAGTGCAGCGCTGCATAAGACTCCGGCGGCTCAAATTGGAGACTATCCATAGGGTCAGCGGTAAACGGTAACTGATTGATTGCATGGCCGGAATTTTTGTATTTCCTGGCTTGTTTCCTGGCAGATGTCCTGCAAGTTCCCGAGGCCGTATGGGGCTTGGAGACTCTTCGTCGGCGTTTGCCTTTTTGATTCGGTGGATTTGAATGTTCAGAATCTGCGGACCAAATCGACACTTCACCCCTATTCAGACTATCTTCATCAGCCTCACTCCGGGCCAAGTCTGCCTTTGTCTGCAATGTGTGAGTTTTGCGAGTAGAGCGTCTTGGACGGAAGGGTATGGAATATTCTTGCATGCCCAGCCCGGTCGAGCCCGGCTCTCTATCTAGGGCTTCAAGTTGAGATGTAGCACTGGTCAGGTTTGTGGCAGAAACGACCTCAGAATGGTAAGTTTGCGATGGATCATCCTGTGGGTTACTGGACGCTGAGCCAGAACGGTTAACCATTGTTCGCAATGGGGGCTGTAATTTCACGTTGGATATTGATTTACATTCTGTAGTCGAGCGTCGCTTATCTTCTTTAGCCACCAGATTGCTGGTCACCAATGATGTGCCACCGCACGTTTCAGTTGTGTGGCTCGACGTGGACATGGCGTGCTCCATGTCACGAGGTTTAGTCGCGATATCAGCCAAGTGTGACGAATCATCCATTTCGGAAGCATTAAAGCTCATGTGCTGGCCACCACTGGTCCCCTTTAGTCCTTTCTTGCTTGACTTTTTGCCCAACATGATGTTCACTTCAGCCGTTGCTCCTGCGATCCTGGGAGAACGGCGATTCTGATTTCGAGACGAGGCGAGCACTCTGGGCTCGGATAGGGTTGCTTCTTCATCCATTGCCCGAATCAGCTCTGCGGAGTCTAACTCGACGAATGCTGCGGAAACCCGACGACGCTTCATGGTTGTATTGAGAGCTTTCGAATGTATCTCGATGGGGTTGATGCGAACCCGGCGTTCGGGCCAATGTGGTCTCCACACGTCGATTCACATGCCTCGAATGGGATCATAGTCATCTGGCAGCTCCAAACACGAAGGAGAAGTGATGAATAGAATGATCAGTGCTGCGTGTGGGTTCCAATGGTTTCTGACTTAGATTGAATCAACCAAACTGGAATCACATGATGAGCACAACCAGTCGCACCTTCCGAGAGGGCGTGGCGCGCATTCCTTCTACGCAGCTTCTTTTCTTCTTTTCTTCTTTTTTTCGATTCTTCGATTCTTCGATTCTTCGATGCTTTCTCCCTTTGCTCCTATACAATTCCGATTGCCTCTAATATTCCTCATTCCCCCATCTTCCTCGGTCACTCGTTCAAGGCCCAACCTTGAGTCGGCGGCCTAGATGTCTACCCGGGTGATCGCACTCGGATCAGTCAGATGCACTGACCGCGAATTTGCTGCCCCACATCATCAAAGGCCGCCATTCAGCTGCTGGCAACCCTTCGGATGAAGCTCTGGAAGCTTCCTGCCTTCGTCCCTCGACCCTCGTCAAACGGGGAACCGGAAACTATTCAAGCCGTTCCCGACCCTGCCGCGATTATTAATCGCCATCGATTGGCTTATCAATGCCCTTGGTGCACTAGCGGTGGGAAGAATTGCACCGATCTGTCCGATTTAGAACGCCTGGGTGTTAACGTATAAAGAAGCTGGCCTATGACTAACCTATCCGCTAACCTGCAGTTCTGTCCTTTGGCCACACCGACTCCATTTGTTCTTCGTCACAATGGCTCGAGATACATCCCCCCAGATTGCCCATGACGAGGCGGACTCGCCTGCGCAGTACCGGTTCAATGCTATTGAGCCTCTGAACCGGCTGCAAGACCTTCCTCCTGTGGTCTTTTCTCAACCTGCAGACATCGATTCCGATATCCCTCCAACCACCTCCAAACAGCGTCGTCGCGCTTCGAGTCTGGATGGCTCGCTCGATCACGATGTGCACTTGTCTGAGAAAATTGCCAAAAATATCAAAGAAGGGAAACCCTTGACGACGGGGACAGAGGGAACGGAAGAGTCAGTCTTTTACTTGGCCTACGGATCCAACCTAGCCGCCAAAACCTTTCTCGGCAAGCGGGGAATTAAACCGCTCTCGCAAATTATCGTTCTTGTACCGGAGCTCCGGTTATCATTTAATCTCCCGGGTGTCCCGTACGCTGAACCCTGTTTCGCAGCCACAGAATTCCGGGATCCCGACTCTTTGGAAGAACAAGAAGAGTCCTCTGAAGATGACTCAGTGTCCAGTGTGGACGGAGAATACCTGTCAGAAAAGACACCGCTTGTCTGTGAGACGCGAGAGCTGCGAGTGGGCTCTCACACCCATAGTTGGAATAAACCACTAGTCGGAGTGGTCTACGAGGTAACTCTATCCGACTACGCGAAAATCATTGCTACGGAGGGGGGTGGCGGTGGTTACCGGGATATCGTGGTGGATTGTCACGCCTTCCCCGATAACTACAGGTCTACCGATCCCGTACCTAGTCATCCAGACACCCCTCCTTTCAAAGCACATACTCTCCTCTCGCCCCAGCCCATGGATGACGAAAGCGGCGGTGCGCTAGTCACACCATCCTCGTGCTCTCAGCCCTCGCCACTAACCTTCGGCCGACATATGCGTCCCAATCTTAATTACGCTCAGCCTTCTGCTCGCTACCTCGATCTAATCACCACTGGTGCGAGGGAACATAACCTTCCGGTATCTTATCAAGAATATCTTTCCGGATTCCATTCTTATCATATTACAACGTTCCGGCAGAAGGTCGGGAAAGTAGTCATCCTGCTCTTGTTCGGCCCCATCATTCTCTCCCTCTTCGCGCTCTGCAAGAAACTTGCAGGTCCCGATGGCCGCAGTCCAGCGTGGCTGTTGTCTTTGTTGAATTTGATATTTGCGACTATGTGGAATAGTTATGATTATGTCTTCAAGAAGGTGTTTGGAGATGGTGAGCGAACACAAGATGATTGATACCCTTTGTGTGTACTAGTAGCCCAGATCGAATCTCGATCTTGGTGCCAGCCCTACAGTTGAGCATCTACTAGATAAGTTGCAAATACCCGAGGCTTCAGGTGAAGCAACTTGGAAGGTGTATCCAGCTTCCACGATTGAAATCAAATCTGAAATATAGTATATTTATCTAGGTACACTTGGTCGGTTGTTTATATGCAATTTACTACGACCATATCCGAGTCACACTTATACAAAAGTAGAACTACTAGTCAAGATGAGTCAGACCATCTTTCCATCGACCAGTTCTCGTTCCCAGCTCCGGAATCTTGAAATCCACAATACAAGCAGCAAATGATGGACGACGAACAGGTGAACTCCCATTTTGCTTTCCCGTATGAACGGCGTCGATAGGTTCACCTTCCGCCATGCTTTGCACGAAGCGGCTCATACCGTATCGGCCAACGAAGTTATTTTTCGATCGTTTGGATTTGCGTTTGCGGGATGACCGGAGAGGGAGGGCGGGTTCGGGCTTGTTGCCCGACGTAGCGGATTGAAGACTCCCGTCCGATGCGATGGTGATGGAATTGCACCGAGGGGTGTTTTGTGTGTTACGAGGCGAAGGCATAAATGTATCAATGTCGAAGAGGGTGGACTGTCCATTCGCACCAAAAGCCCACACGCGCGCGCCTCCATTGCTAGACTGTAGTGCCAGCTCGACAATATTTTCGACTCTTCCAATTTCCTTCCCATATATCTTGAAAGGCCACATCATTGCCGTGGGACGGTACCTAACACTTAGGAGGAATTCCCAGTCTCCATTCTGATTTTGCACCAGGCTCTCGCGGCGTTTGCGACAGCGCTCCGGGTCGACAAACCAGTTGTGCGCTAGGTCACTATCACCCATGACACCGTCACCTTGACGCTCGCGCTCTTTGCGAATCACATTGAATACATCCAAAGGCACTGAGTATAGGACAATGCGGTCTTGGTAAGCAGCTACAACGCGCAGGCCCCAATTCAAGTCGGAGCCTACCGTGAAAACCGTCGGGCTGCGAGCGTCATTCGAATCAGGAGGCGTTCCTGGAGCGAAAGGCGGGACACAGATAAAAGCTCGCGTGATACTTGTTGGCCCGCCAATTGGAGCGTCGGATCCAATGCAAAGGAGCCCGGTGCGAGGCTCGACAAAGATGATATGGTAGCCATCGTTGATAGGGACCGCGCGATAGTGGTGGCAGTGTGTAGCCCTAACAAGGCTCATAGCAGAAGTATCGGTCGGAGCTCTGCGACCGAAGGATTGGGGACCTGACAGCATATGGAACTGGCATTTCTTGGGATGGTCTGGGTTTGGTGATTGTCGGCATGCGCACTCGTGGACTCCGGGTCCAGCCAGAGAGGATATGAGACGCATTTCTGACGGGGTTCCAGACATGCTCGGGAGGAAGTGGAGGGCTTCGGAGGGCTGGGACATCGGGAAATGTCGTCTTTGGTCTCGTTGTGTTGCCTCATCCACCCAGTGAATCTCGATGCCACCTGCACAACCGAATGCGACACAGCGGCGACCGGGATACAGTGCGATCGTTCGGGAAGGGTGGTCCTCCGAGCAGACATTGTAGTAGTAATGTTGCGAACTGTGATTGTTCTTCGACATCTGGCGGGTATCCTGCTTCACTGTGCCAGCAGTGAATACAGAGCCAGTGGATGATAAATCCAGGTCACACACCATTCCTACACGGTTTTCCAATAATGCCGCGATGATGAATTTGGGTGTACTAGTATCTAGAACTGCGGAAAGAACCTCGAACTCGCATTCGATAGTGGTGATTGGGACGAGGTTGGTGTCCTCCAGATCTATAGACCGGGATAAGCTAGGCTTTCTCCCAAGAAGTTGAAAGACGTGTATTCTGCAGCCGGTCGTCACGAGAACATAGCTGCTGCAGGCACTGACACTGAAAGTAGATGATGTTTCCCGTGTCCTTTTTTCTCGAGCGTTGGAGAGGACGCGACGGCTTTTGGCAGGAGGTAAGCCTTGTGCCAGCGAAGAAAAGTCAATGACCTGTGTGGCCACAAAGCCAGACTCTTCAATATTTGATTTTCGTCCGGCCAGTAGACACTCGGTTGCAAATCGTCTGCTCATCCTCCAGGCGTCACTTTCTTGAATCAATGCCAGGGGTCGGGTTCGTTGATTCTCAATATCCTGCTGATATGCATCCCACCAACCAGCTCGCTTGAGCATAGTCTCCAACAAGTTTCGATGCATACCCACACGCATCCATTGCGAGCACGTACGGCGAGCATTGTCGAAATCCCGAGGTGCTAACATGGAAAATATTTGGAGCAGAATCTCAGGGGGTGTAATGTTCGCAGCCGGGGACGATGAGCCACTAGCGATGTTGGGATACTCGCCGCCATTCGGAGTAGTATAGTATGTCGTCGACCTTACTTCGGAATCGCTCGAAGATACAGCATTTGCGGCTGTAATTGAGTGGTGTGGTTGTGAGACACACTTTGGCCCAATTTCGGATTTTCGCTCGGCTTGTAGAACACTAAATGCGGACAAGTGCTTCAAGGAGCCGTTGTCGTGAGATCTCAGAGCCGGCATACTAGCCATGTAGCAGCTCTGGCCACTCAACACACACCACAACTTGTCGACGTTATTATCTTTGGAGAGATTTAAAGAACAGAAGTTGACTCCGGAAGATAAAAATCGATCAAAAACCAGAATCCACAAAGGTTTTTTCCCTCGGGGGTGGTAAAGAGATATTCCACTCCAGATGCGTACAGGTGATCGGCCGGCAATGTGAGATAAGTCTAAAATGAGGGACGGTAGGGCTCCACATCAAACGGCAGATCGAGATGTGGAGAAGATTCAATGACGCATCGAGCGTTTTATTCGCTAGCGGAGCATGAAAAGACAGATCTAATCTGGTGGGCACGATCTCACGGGCGGGAGTATCTCATGGTGGTATTCCCACGAGAATGGCGAGCGAGCGAGAGGATAGAGAAAGAAAGAGAGTCCGGGATTTGAGGCAAATATGTGAAAATCGGGTTGCGAGGTTGTATTCCGCTTCAAATGGGATGGTGTCACCGAACCGAACGCGAAAGCGGTGGGGTAGACACAACAAAAATCCCTGGGACAACCTGAACCTGAGCTGCAGAGTGTGGACGAAGAATCTGATAGATAGACTCGGGCAGCCGGGGGGACGAGGCAAGGGTTTTTCTACTGCAGGACCAGGAGGGGAAGACCTCCAATCTATACATTCAAACTTTCGCCATCGTCTTGACGTCGCGACTAAGACATGAGCCACGTTGACGGCGGGAGTCCAAAGAAGTGGAGCACTTCCAGAGGGCTACCGACTAGATGGGGGGCTCATCGGAGATAGGTTCATGGCTGAGCCGCGAGTGCAAGTGTGAGTGTGAGTGCCAATATGAACGAGTAAGAGTGAGTTGCGCAGAGAGGTGGGGTGGGGAATGAACGAGGCAACGGACTTGCGCGGGCAGTGTGTAAAACAGAATCAAAGATGGGTCTGTAACTCTGGCATTGAAAGTGGAAAAGAGTGGAGGCGAAGGTGGAAGTGGAAGTGGAAGTGGAAGCGAAGAATGCGATGATGCCGAATGCAGCAGCGATGCACCTTTCTGCACAGTCCAGACTGAACACTCTTCCCCTGTTTACACTGTGTTTCTGCCATGTCTCTCCTCTGTTTTGTTCTTGATAGTTGAAACTGGTGATCTGATCCGAATAATCACAACAACACTCATCATATCCTATAATACACAAGGCCCCCTTGTCTTGGATATTATGATGACCGCTGCAAGGCCCTCCGGAATGTTGACCCTCGATCCCATGCGGGCCATGTGGACCCCCTTGGATACTTCGGATTCCAGAAGCACCCGCCCGACTCCATACAATGTCAGCTCGACTAGTAACTTACAGGCGTACCGAGTCCGAGTACACCGCCGCTGTACCATGCCGAGTCGTTTTGAGAATAGCCTCATACTTGGGTATGGGGTACTTGATCAACTCTCCCCGGTTCGATCGGTAGTTGCTTTTTGCCGTGGCACCTAGGGGCATCTCATAGAATCATACCCACCGAATCCGGAGCCAAATTGAATCTTTCACTGGCCTGTCAATGGATTTGAATGAAAGGGCAATGATGTCGATAAGGAGCTTGAACTGAGTCCAGCACGCACAGATTACCTGTAACACAAGGCTGAAAGATAGTACAGGTAGTTACTAAGAGTAATGCTTTTCACATTCCAGCCCTAACATCCGTACCGGCGCATCGTGATCAGTCTCGGGCCGTAGCTCCTATTCAAGGAAATGCACCCCTCATCAACCTTGGCATGACTGATCACCTGTAGAGTCAGCTGGGCGGTGGCAAGATAATTGAACTCTGCCCCAATGCTCACAGCCCCGACATTGCCACTGCCACGTTGGCCACGGACAATCTGAAACTTGAAGAATGTGTCCAGATAGTATAACCGACGAGGTCAATGTGTCAAATTGTCAAATTCCACCTGTCAGGCAACACTGGCGGGTACTATGGACAGTCTAGAGCACCGGTGGCATGTCCATGTCCGCCATTCTGGCGATCGCCATATTGTACAAAATTCTATCCTCAAGTGAAAAAGGAAGCATGCCGGGAACTTGAATGTAAAAGATGACATACTGAGACCGCGGAGTAAAGCTGACCCGAGTCCAAAAACCGAGATGCGTACTAGTAGTATAGATCAAATGTGCAGTAAAGAATAGTTGGGCAATGATGGCCGAATGATTGAAAACAGATTTGAAAAATGCAAAGGCAAGAGACAGACAATATGACGGGAAGGGTATACAGAGATGATCACCAGCACAAGATAAAAGAAGGCAGGGAGAGGTATCAAGGTCGTATAGTATCGTGGAAAGTTGAGAAAAGAAAGAAAGGGAAAACACAACAGGCATTTGCGTCAAAATTAAACTGTCGATAGTAGAATCGTTGGTAGGTTATCATGGACTGATGTCATTCCGAGTCTGGTGGACCTCGAATGCGGAGGCTCCATTGCCTTGAGCAGGATTCCGTCCTGGCAGCCAAGCACCATGGAGTGGCACAATCAGACTCGGGTTGACATATTTCTTCAGTCGCAGTTCGAGCTCACGACCCCCTATGCGAATAGGTGCCGCATCACGGTCTAAGCCCGAAGGTGGTGAAAGCGTGGATGATGGCGATGGAGAAATGTCTCCGCCGCCGGGGAGGTTGCGATCAATACTCTTCAAAGCAATGAACTTCATGAGTGGCTCATAATTCCGTCCGAACCAGTAGCTGAACCAGACGGTAAAGCCCAGAAGAGGTACAAGAAGCAGAGGGCGAGTGATATCTTTGCGTAGCGCTAATACGCCGATCATGGCGAGTTGGTATACGACCAGTCCCACAAAGACTCGGTTGCAGATCATTGGCCAGGCACGACCAGTCGAGTGTTGTTGGTGGTCCATGGCGTAGAGAAGCTGGTACTTGTAGATGAACTGTCCGATGGAGAAGTAGACCAGACCGAAGAGGCAGATCAGCCAGGAGCTGGGGAACACGCTATAGACAACACAGATGATCAAGACCAAAATGGTCTGTGGGATGGAGAACCCATAGCTGAACTTGGGTGGCGTGGACAGCTCTGCAAATTCTCGGGGTGTTCGGGCCCGAAGGAAGTTGAGTGGATACAAAGCAACACTTCCAAACTCCAAAAGTCGGAAAGGGAATAGACCAAGTCCCTGTAGAATCAGTAGGTTGATATAGAATGGAGCCAGGCCTTCCAGAGAATTGGCAAGGGCAAGTGCAACGGTTGTGGTATCCTTGAAGGCATCCCGCAAGTTTTCCCAAAAACCATAAAATCCAGTTGCTGTGCCAAACACCGTGAATAGAAGGAACATGTTGAAGAAAGAGAAGAAGAAGTTCTTCGAGATGATGGAAAGTTCAACATCGCCGCGCGACATCATTCCTTGGTGATTCGATAGCCCTAAACTTTGGTCAGTTTTTCAATTCATACCATCGACTCTTTCAACATTAGTAAAAACTCACATTCATATAGATATGGAACAGCAACAGTTAACAGGGAGAATGCCAAAGTTGGCAGACCAGTCTGGACCAGTGACTTTAAGAAAGGATGCATTGCCAAAAATTCTGCAAGTTGTGGAATGATCTTGTGGAGGGCCTCCAGTTCCAGTAAAGTTGCAATAGGAAGCAAGAGAACCGACCAGAAGACCGTCAGGAACCCGATGACGAGTGTGATAGACCATGACTGGACCATTCGGCGCGTACGAGAAAGATAGGTATTCTTCCAGATAACGTCACCTGGTGCTGGCGCGAGTCGAGCAAACATTTGCATCGGGTGAGGGTCAAGAATTGTTTGGACCAGTGTCTGAGACGCCTCAATTGATTCCATTGTGACAAAGGCGATCTCGGTGGAGGCATACTCCTTCTCCCTAGCAGTCTGGATCTGCTCATCGATCTTTCGCAACTTTTCCTCATAATAGTCGATGGCATCAATCGATCGGTGTCGAAGTTTCAGTGGGCCATGCCAGACACGGACTTTGGGGCGCTCTTCGCTATATGCCGAGATGTGTTCGCGCTCGCTTTCCGGGAGTAGTTGGGAATGTTCATGGTCCTCTTCTAAGGGTAGACTTGAAAGTGTAGCGTACGGGGGCTGGCGCGTGAGCGGTAGCGTATTCCCATCATTTCGTGGGCGCTTGTATCCCATATGTTTTGTCCAAGCCCGTTCCAATTCTCGAACAACCTTCATCCTCTCATCGATGAGATTATCCAACTCGCGCCACCTTCGGCACAGGGTGACATTCTGCACTTTTCCTACTTTCAGTCCCTCCACAAATTCCTTGATGCTATCGTCTGATGCCATGTCACGCGGAATGCCAGAGAGGCGGATAGTACGATCCGTTGTGCTGGTTTGGCTGCCGAGATAGGTTTGTCGAGTACGAATGATTTTCTTCGTTTCCTGAAGCAAAAGGTACACGGCCAAGCCACTGAAGATGTAGGTGAAAATGACGTATATCCAGAGATAGGAGTAATTGGTCTTGTTCTTGTCTTTGTCCTTGAAAAACTGTCCTATCCCGCTTGTCGTATCATTGCCAGGTGGGTCGTTTTTGTCCCAACCGGGAACTCCGTACTCTCCGATGTATGCGTAATGTATAGGAAGAATAATGGCTACCGCGAAGGCGAATACGGCGAGCAGGAATCGAATAGCAAATTTGAAAAAGGAAAGGAACTAGGCATAATTTAATATTAGCGGAATGTCGTCTGCGAACGGCCCGCAAGGGTAAAGAGGCAAGCAAGCGGACTCACGACATATGCATCAAGACCAGCCGAGTAGAGCACTTCCTCGTCTGTTATGCGATGCAGTACTGGGATCCATCCGAAAAAGCTGTCCGGCAACTCCGGTAGCCGC
This sequence comes from Penicillium pancosmium, assembly GCA_031761475.1. Taxonomy (NCBI): domain Eukaryota; kingdom Fungi; phylum Ascomycota; class Eurotiomycetes; order Eurotiales; family Aspergillaceae; genus Penicillium; species Penicillium pancosmium. The sequence goes on along the minus strand of JAVMSB010000332.1, from coordinate 18,869 downwards.
GAAGCAGCGCATCTTTGTTGTCTTCGCGCCGCATACAGCTCAGTCCACTTGGGGCGTAATATCTACAGCCAGTCAGGCGTTAATAAGAGATGAAAATCGTACTTGGATGTCAAACACTTACGCAGAAAGTTATGAAGGCCCCCAGGCCGAGCGCAAAGCTGATCACGAACTGTGTATACAGGTCACGCTGCTCTGCCCTCGGATCTGACAGCCTCGGCTTTCCGTCTCCATCGTGCGTGTCATCTTTAAGCGCGGTCCATAGTGCAGTTGCCGCCGATGTCGTAATTGACATCGTTTCTGCAAGAGTACCTTTCGACTCGGAAGGTTGTGGTGAAGTCAAATGGGCGGAGGAATGTTCAAGTTACCGGTCCATCGAGGGCGTATGGCGGGTTTGAGAAATGCAGCCTGGCAGCTCAATTGAGAGACTAGCACAGATATATTTTCGCGCAGTATTCGATCGAACTTTCGCGTTTCACAGTTGCAAGGCGATCTTGAAGAACGAAGGACCTCCGGAGCTCCTTTGTTTTGTTCGATGACGACGTGCTGAGTCATCCAGCTCCATATTGTGCGCTGCATAATTCCGCTATGCTTCAAGCAATTAGCTCGACTGAACGACTAGGAACGCTTCACCAATTATTTTTCTGCAGGCAAGGTCCCTCAAAGTTTCTTTAATTATGAGTCTATGAGAGAGTAGGTAGAAATGAGATATGGTCATTTTTACAATCTACATTTTTAGAGATGACAGGAGCAATGACAGCTCGATTGGCCTACAACACTAAAGCAGTTTTTAGGGTCATTGAGATATGCTTGAGCTTGTACTCCGCTGCTCTGTTATTCATCCCACGATGCAAATAAAGGACAGTCCATCAAAAGAACGCTTTGATAATGCTATGTAATTATAACTCTAACTATCATCGAACTTATCTAAGAAAGTTTAGAAGCATCATAATACAGATCAAGAAGACATCCAGCAGACCATGCCTGGGTGGGGGACTATAATTTCCGGGGTTAGTATTGAGAACAAACTGGAGGAATTTTCAAAACATACCGAATCACCGCAATACTCTCCATTCTTGTTGGTAAGCTCAGTCAGGCCCTTCCATGGGCTCTCCCGCAGCGCCTTCTTGCAGCCATCCAGTCGCCGAGTAACCTGTTGGAAAGATTCAATGCGTTCATCGGCTGTCTTGCGACGTAGGAGATCAAAGTGCAATAGGGCGCGGAGGAAGTAGCCACGTTGCCAGACCCATTCAGGGCCCTGGTGGTAGTTGCGGCCCTTTGAAGTGGCGAAGTCGGTGGAGTCCTCCGAGTTGTTGTAGTTAGGGCGATAGTTGAGGTCCGAGGGGTCCAGAGTAGCCATTCCGACGGGGCCAACGATGGCAGAGTCGGCAATTGACAAAGCAGTCAAAGCCTTTTCGGGCGTGAAGAGGTCGGGTGCAACAGCCATTGCAATAGGGAAATTGGCTCGAAGCTGGTAGTCTTCGAAGGGCTTGCCGGACTTATAGAGATCCTTGTAGATGCCTCGTCGGTTGATGATGTTGGCATCCACATCATATTGGCCATCTTCGGCCGGATTCACGGGGATGAAGTAGCATCGCTCGAAATTTGTCTTGATCTTGTTCGCCCATTCAGCAAAGGTAATGGTTTTACCCTCACCGATCTCGACTCCAGCATGGGGATAGACATTTGATTCATTCAGCTTTGCAACCCACGAGAGGGCACTGTAGGAGAGTCCAGTAATTTCGATTGAAGCACCATCACGCGGTGTGCCTGGTACACCCTTGTTGCCGGCTTTTTCACTTTCACCCATCTTGTCTTGCCACGTCCCGCAGTTATCCTGGTTGCCACCGAAGATGATACCAGTATTCCAGTCTACCTTGACGTCGATCTGGAATCCTTCACTCTTCATTTGAATATCAAGGTCGGATCCGGCATTGTATTCACGGAATGACATTCCGTGAGCATGTCGCTGGAAAACCTCTTGGATGACCTCCAGAACAGTCGGGTTCTTGGAATAGGCGCGGGGATCGTCAAATGGGAACCATGTATCATCATATGGGAGGAACCTTCTTGGGACCTTTTCTTGCAAAAGCTTGATTCCGTCGGGAACTATGTTGGTGTAGTCTTGGATAGCTTGTAGGAAGAACCAAACCGAATCTCGGGAATTGTAACGGGGCAACTTGCCGCTGCTGAGAAGGTTGGGGATCATGCCGTGCTTGAGAACACTCGCGAAAGCTAAGATATGTTCTTTTGCATCATCGAAGCGTCCTGTGCAAAGGAAAAGTCCGCGAATGGAGATGAAGACATCTCTGCCCCAGCAGCGGGCCCAGTCGACCGCGAAATGAGGTAGGCCTGCGGCCAGGCTGGGAACTTGCTTAGTAGGCCACAAAGAGGCCGAGTTGACGTACCCAGTCTGCTGAACGCTAACCATGGCAAGCTGGTGAGTGAACTCCTGGCCGTGTCTCACAAGATCACTGAAGTGGTGAATGCCGCTCTTCCAAGCAGCATTGTATGCTACCTGTACAATCATGGCAAAGTAGCGAGGAAGTAGGAAGTTTGGCAATCCGCGAACAGCATCAAACTTCTCCTTCAGCCAAGCAGCAGGCTTTTTAAGAGCAGCGTGACCTTCCTTAGCCCCGACCTTTTCCATCCGCTGAACAATGAAGTCGAGAGCCCACTGGCCTTCGCGGAGATGATCGCAAAGTGGATGGCCGAGCTTATTGTACTTGATTATATCCTCAAGAACACTCCACCAGCCCTGAAGACCGGCATATATAAGTGCGCCGTGGTTGGGAATACTGTAGACACCGTCCTGGCCATTGCTGGAGTCTCTCTCTTCCGCTTCGCAACGATAAAGAGCAAAGTTCAAGTCGATCAAGCTTAAATCCGAGAATGCCTCATCGGCGCCGGTAGAAACAAAATTGTCGAGCCCCTTTGCGTGCTCGGCGCTAGGGATCCAGGTCTCAAACAAAGCAATGGATCCAGGGACCAATGTTTCCAAGACCGCCACAGTCACATCATCCTTATCACCTTCGATCTTGGTACCTTCGATATCACGTGTCTGACTGGGAAGTCCTCTCAGCTGTTTATCGTCCGACAAAGCCTTAGCCTTGGCATCATCAGAGGCATCGGCGTCCAGTACCCATGACCCGAGGTGCTTGGCCTGTGTACCACTGATGTGAGTTGGAGCCAAGACAGTTCCGCTTTCATTTCCTGGGAATGCCGTATGAGCGATAAGGAAAACTCCCTTTCGGGTCTTGGGATGGACTCGATGAACGGTGATGTATTCCCCGTCGTGATGAATATGAGTCTCATCGTAGCCTTCAACGCCCATCATGGTATGAAGATCATTTAATATCTTCTTGACACCTCCAATGCCACCTTCACCAGCCCCGGCCTTCAGCTCATGATCCCCGGAGAACGGAGATGCATACTGTCGAGTCTCATGGACCAGGTCAATAAGTTTAGGATAAATCTCATCGTATCCCATGACACTTCCGATGGCAGATGCACACATGGCAACGAGGGCAGCGTTGGGAAGGGTATCCCTAACATCTCGCTTCTGGGCCGGCACTTCGTTATCATGGGTGCAGTCCATGAAGAGGGCCTGGACAGGCAACGGCCGAATGTGGGTAATCTTTTCATCCGAAGCTCCGCTCTTCGCAGACGCAATGGCGTGAGAGCTGCCAGCGGATGGCAAATCCACATCAAAGCTACCGATCGGACGACCTCCATGACGGTGGACTAGACGACTCAATTCTGCGGTGCTCCAGGCTTGCATGGCCTCCCGGATGAGGGCATTAATTCCGAGTCTCTTGACGAAAACATAATCGGCCTCTTCGGATCCTGTAAATAACTCGGCGAATACCGTCAAGTCCGGTCGGACCTTTCGAGCTTCATCTAGCAAATATTCAGCTACGACAAGAGGTGTCGAGTGGCAGTTGTCAATGCGGAATCCAGTAAAGTATTTGGCCATAAGTCGGGTGTATCGAGTCATGAAATCCCAAAGGAATGGGTTATCTTCGGGCGAGTTTCCATAGCGGAGCTTGACACAATCACCCCAAACGATGACCTCACGACGAAGGTAGGCCTTGGAATCCGGTCCAGCGTTGTCACGCATTGCATCGGCATTCCAGATCCATCCGTTATTGGCCAGTGCCAATGACTTTGAACTGTGTTGCTTGGTAACCTCATTTTCCGGAAGACGGGTGAAGTAGGTCTCGATTAGAGGGCTGTCCTTGTGCACAGGTCCCATTTTGGGACCATGCTCATCGATTCGTAGGTACTTGATGCGGTTAAACAGTTGGTCCATAATATCGGCAACATCCGTGTCATATTCCTCGTAGAGGGGTAGGTTGACGGCGTCAAGGATCTTCGACAAAGAGGATTCGACTTCGCCAACGTTCGAGCTGGCTTGGCTGTACTCGCCGTGGAGGACTGTGAGCAAAGCCGCACCGAATGCTGCATCCACGGAACGGCCGAATCGCCCAAGAACCTGCTTCGCGTTTGGGATACCGAGTTCCCGAATTGTCAGAGCTTGCTTCTTGGGTGGTAGGTCCTTGAACAATTGCACATCAGAATGTTCCAGACTGGTCCGGTCCACCTTTCCAGTAGTCCAGGCTTCTAGGATCTTCTTGGTATCGGCCTTGACATCGATAGCATAAAATTCCCACAGACGAATCCCGTCGATAGCCTCTTTACGCAGGACTTTCATAATAGCCGTTAGGTCTTCGGCAGTTTTGAATTCTGTCGGTAGTCCAAGACTTTCGAGATCATCACCGAACTTCAATAGGGCGGTATCCAACTCGAGCGCAGACTCCAACCAAGGAGCGGTCTCCACACTATAACCTGCCTCGGGATGTTCCTCCAGCCATTTGCTGTTGTGAGCCGTGTGGTTCCAAACGACATCCGTCAGAGTCAATAGCCCGTACTCCTTCTCCATCCGCGAGACAAGCGATGCCACATCAGCCTCCCCATTGGGGAAAAAGGCAGGATCGAATGAAAGCTGATCATAAATGCTGTAGGGAGAATTGGAGGCACCACGCTCCATTAGAGGCGTGAAGTGAACCATGTTGTAATTCCGTTGACTAATTCCATTGAGATGCTTATCCCAGTCGGTCGGGTACTGGCCCATGAATTTAGAGATCACCGAAAAGATGGAGAGTGCATTAAGGGGCAGATCCTTGTCCTGGACAGTCAACCTCGGCGAGACGTCTATGTAGTGAAGCGGAGTTTTAGTTGGCTCTGGAGTAGGGACATCTTCGACCGAGAACTCTGGCAATGGATAGAATGTAGTGTAGTAGGCAAAAGCACCCGCGCGAGTCACTGGGATGTCGATTTGAATGTTCTGGTTGAAATTCGGCTGCAGTCTACACTCAATCAATACATTTTCTTTTCCAGAATTTTTTATAAATGCGGGGAGATGCTCTCTACCTGAATTCACGGAATGAATGGCGATCAAAGTCCTTCCCTTCTTCAGGGAGGTTGACCCACAGGCTTCCATGTCGGCAGATGGAGCTGGTTCCCTCAATGATGAAACGAAGGAGATAACCTTCATCAGTCGGAGGCGGGAGATAAATGTATCCTCCCGGTACATCGGGGGAGCCATCATCCTTCAATGGCAAGAGATAGACATGGCGTGGGGGAGCCATGATGATCGTCGTGGAATGATGGAAATTCTGCGACAATCAGGACTGGAGCTGGTTATCGAAGCGACACACCGCGGAATAGCCGGTGAATGGTACCCCGTGGATCGCTGAAAGGTTTCAGCGAGCGAATGGCCTAAAGAAAGGCCACGAGAAGAGGTTGCAGAGGAAAAGAGGGAGCTGGGTGTTTCCCCCTCACCAGGCATTGTCGCGCCAGATGACATCATGCATTTGGGCCCTGGCCAGGTGTTTTTAGCGCCGAGTCGAGACTCCCGCGGGAAATACCTGCCACTCCACAGATTTGGGCATATATGCTCCGTAGATATGGGACATTTATTACCATTCATGGTCATTGCAATTCTCATGCTAATGCTAATTCTCTCATGCTAAACTAATACTACTTCCACGGTTCATCGTCTACAGCTCTGACAGGACAGGGGTACGACGGGCCAACTACCCAGCAAACCTTGGGAGCTCGGACCCCCCGCAGACCAAGAAACTACTAGTACTAATAGTGCTAGTAACTCCAAAAAACTTGCACACACCATTCTAAACCCGTAACAGTAATATCCAATTCGTTGAGATGCATAAATACAGTCGTAAATCTATCTAAAATCCCATGCTTAAAACCCCGTTCCCCAAGAGAAAAAAAAAAGTTCGTAATCAAAGCCGAGCAGCAAACCGAGAACCATCATCCTCACCATCCTGATCAGAAGTAGAAGTAGAAGTCGGGGCACGCGTCACCGGAGGGCTGTCAAGGAATCACAATTTTAACAAAACATATACGAAGAAAAAGGGACGCCATGAGAAAGCATTTACCGCTCAATATAAGAAGGAAGCTCTGAGACCTGCATAGTTCCTTGCAGAATGCCTGTCCAAAATTGTAAGTATACAAGTCTTCACATGCAATAGAGGAATTCCGGGGGGGGGGGGGGTAGG